>OX375877.1:114832303-115115794 GCA_947359465.1 Metellina segmentata | reverse complement strand
CAGGCGCTTCATTGCTTGCCGATTATGCTTTAATTAATTCAATCATCGCTAATACGGAAATGATGCCGATTACGTTCATGGTATAATTAGGTAGATTTGCCTCATGAAATTTTCTAAGAATGTTGTTTCCAGTACACAACAATAAGATAGTACTGGATAAAATTCTAATGCGCATTTAATTCTATTTCCAGTGCTTAAATTGTCTCGCGGGTTATCGCGTGATAATTTTTTAGTTTTTTGTTCCATGAAAAGATTTGAAACAAAGAATGCGAGAAATCTAAGTACTAATTTAAGATTTTGATTTTGTTTGTAAATTCTCCAGTGTGTTAACAGGTTTTTCATACGTTAATTATCTTCAGAATTTGAAGTGTTTACAGAAACTTTAAATAAATGATTGTGAAATAATTCAATCCTTCAAAATAAATTTTGTTCTGTCAGGGTTTTTGTGAGTTTGAAAACATACGGTTCTCGTTTTCTTCCAGATCTTTATATGAAAATATAAACATTGGGAAGAATAGCACATTTGCACAACCATGAGTTTCGAAAATTTTGGAAGATTAAAATTGGTAGAGCAACTGATTAAAAAATAAATCGCGCTAATAATGCATGAAATTTGTTGTTCAAAATTAGGTTTTTTTCTTTTCCTGAGGTAGCTCAGTTGGAAGACTAACGGATTATCAGCCGTAGTCTTGCAAGTTCCTAACTCGATCCAATCAAAGCCCATTGTGTACGTAGGGTTCTGGTTCACGTCAAATATGTCGTGGCGTCAAAGGTCTTCGTGTTGGAGTGGTTCGGAAATTTGTAGAATGAGTTGCTAGCTCAGGTGTTGACCTCGTTATCTGACCCGTGGTTCAGCGTTGTCTTCAGATCTTTCCCTTTGAATTAATTCCGGACTGTCGCCAATGTCTCGATGTGTTGCTTCAGCAAGACGTTAATCCAACTACTAAACTTATGCGTTAATCAATTATCAATACTTTAATTGTTTCTATACAAACAAAAGTGTTACAAGAAATAAACCTGAAATGATTCAATCGATCACACAAGTGTCTTCTGTCAAGGTACTTTTAATTTAAAAAACACAAGTAACAATTATTTCAGATTTTTATATGAAACTATTATAGTTCAACTAAATGAAATTAAATCACACTAGCAATTAGGGATGCCAACCGTCCCGGATTGGCCTGGAATTTATGTTGCTGTCCAGAATCCCAGTTGAATGTTAAATTGCCCCGGAATTTCCGAGAAAGCTATAGATGCCAATATCACCTACACTCCAAAGTAGTTAGTTCTATTGCACATGACTTTGTGTCCATCCATTGAACGTCCGTTACCCTACTTTTATCCAAAATCCAATATATATAAATAAGAATGGAGTGTTTGTTTGTACATTCAATATTTTCGACCCATTTCAAGTTTTCTATCCGTTTTGGACCCTTCTGATGCCGAATCCGCCCTTTTCTCGTTGGGTGTCTGTCTGTCCGTCCGTCTGTCTGTCTGTTTGTTGTGCCCTATACACGTCCACGCGGTTTAATATATTTTCATGGAAATTTGCATACAGTGAGTACTTATCTTCATTTAGTGAGTGGAATTGGTTGCGAAAGTCTGTCTGTCCGTTTTTCTGTTCTATGTTCGATTTTGTGTTTGTGTGTTTGTGTAGGCATCACATGATTTGTATTCCATATATTTGATTGCAATGTGCATTATGTTATACATTATTTATTAGTATAGTGAATGCAATTTTAATAAATGTGTTTTCCTTCTCATCACACGCAACACCACCACAAAGTATTCGACTTAAAAATGGCAGGTAAGTTAGAATAAATTTTCAGTAAATTTTAAGTGTAGTTATGCCATTATTGTAAGAATAATGCCGTTATTGAAAGAATAATGCTGTTATTGAAAGAATAATTCCGTCATTGAAAGAATAATGCCGTTATTGAAAGAATAATAATGTTTAAAAAATCCGAACTGGAACTTTTCAAACATTAAAAAATTCGTTGTCATAATGACAGGAGAAGATTGCAAAATTTCACTAAGTCACATACCGAATGCAAGAATGTCACAAGTAAAAAAATATTGTTTTGTTGACTATGAGTGCAAGAGCACTCGCGTAATTTTTATTTTTTGAGTTGAATATGAAAAGAACTTAAGAAAGGGAATTCCATCTCTCTCTCAAAATCGTCTTTTTTAGTAGTAAACTTAGTGCCACCTTTCGTCATTTGGAACTTTGTCATACAGCAAGGGTGCGATTTATGTGAAATGTATTACATGAATGGATATGCATGTGTAGGATTTGTGTCCAAAGTAAGTTGTAGAAATTATAATTATGGCGAAAGGTATTCAAATTAGTTTTTATTTTACAAAAAACGTAAGTCATTATATATTTTGATTATCTCTTCAATTTAGAGTAAACCAATTTAAACCGAGTAAGGTCGGGTATTTTGCTAGTACTATAAAATTATCTCAGTCTGTTTAGAGCGGGATTATCGTGAAGAAATGGCATTATTTGCCTTGCAATTCTATTATACTGTATTTGAATATTATTTAAAAATTGGAGCTGGAGACGAACACAAGTATTGATATTCGACTTTCTTAAAATAGAATTTGGAACACTCTCGGTTCTGTATAAATATCTAAACACGAACAGTATCTATTTTGTAAACGAACATTACTATTTTTATTTTTTAATCATTTCAATGCAACAAGAGATTAGGTTTAGATTTATTGTTATTCCTAGGTATATGAGAGGAGACCATCAGGCTCGTATAATAATTAAGGTAAAAAACCCATAAAAATAACTAATATCACTTTTTACATATTTTACATGAAAAAAATTGTAATGAAAAATGTACATGAAAAAAATTTCCTTGGAAAACTAGATTTGTTATCTTAAGTGATATTTCAGTGGAGAATATTATGAAATTACATAGATATTTCAGTTTGGGGCAATATGTCCCGTAATTGTCTCAAGAAAAGTTGTCAACCCTTCGAGCAATGCATGATTGGTATTTTAATTAACTTCCCACTGGCGAAACATAATGGGCATCGGTTAGAAGTTTGACAATGTCACTTTTCATACTATCGCGTTACATTTCTTGTATAAAAATTTCCCTCTTCCCTTCTGCCAATCAAACCAAAGACTGTCTGAATCCGTTACCTGAGTTAGTTAAGAAGAAAATTACGAGTGCTTCGCTTACTTGAAAAAGTGTTCGCCTTTACTCCACTTAATGTCAGTGTTGGAGGAGCAATTGAGCTGGGGCACCAGGCTGATGTTGTGATTCTGGGGGTCGTCCAGAAATAGCTTCAGTCCGTGCACGAAGATCTTCAGGGACCGCTCGATTTCCTCGACCAGGCGATCCTTCGTGGTGTTAAAATGGATACCTATGCAGTTGGAGAACAAAGGAAAAATATTTATTAGAACAATTACTAATTTAACCCCTCATGTGGAGTTAAATGAAAATGTTATCTCTTTTTATGAAATTGTCAAGTAATCATAATTAAAAGATGTACACATGAGATATAAATCTAACTACACGACTGTTTTTTGAAAATTATATAACTACTAGCTGACCCGGCAAACGTTGTTTTGCCTTATAAATTATTTCTAGTTTCTAGATAAATTCTAGTGTAGACAAAAAGTAACTTACTTATTATAAGTGTGTAAGTATGTGGTATATGCGTGAAATGGGCATGGAGCGCTATGAACGATAAGGGAATACAGGGTGGTCCCGAATTCATGGTACAAACTTTAATGGTAGGTACAGGACATTGTAACAATGATTTATTGTATAGGAATGTATAGTCGCAAGTGACGCGGTGAGGCGAAAACAGGGGAAATAACGGCCGAAAGGAAAAACAAAGATTTTATTGAAAGCGTTGTTGACAAGTGTCATGTTTACAGTAATTGTTCAAAATTGCGTCCACCAGTATCGATACATGCTTGACAGCGTCGGTGGAGCGATTGGCGTACACGTTCAAAGATGCCTGGTATTTCACGCACACCTGCAGCAGCTACAGATAAGCGAGCGACGAGATCCTCATCTGAGTCAACTAGAGTCTCATAAACAAGATGCTTTAGATGTCCCCATAAAAAGTAATCGAGGCTCGATAAATCGGGAGATCGGGGTGGCCAAGGGACTGGTCCACCACGCCCAATCCATCGAGTACCAAACGTGGCATTCAGGTAATTCCGTACATCAATGCTGAAGTGTGCTGGCGCCCCATCGTGCTGAAACCACATGCGGTTACGAATGGCGATCGGAACATCATGCAGCAGTTGTGGTAACACTTCTTTCAGAAAAATAAGATAGCTTCCGCCAGTGAGCCGCATGGGTAGTAAGTATGGGCCAATCAAAAAGTCGTTCACAATACCAGCCCACACATTAATACTGAAACGTTGTTGAAACGCATGTCGACGCGTTGCATGTGGATTATCGGTTGCCCACACATGGGAATTGTGCGCATTAAAGACACCCTCGCGTGAAAATGTCGCTTCATCTGTAAATAGCACATAATCTACGAAATCCGGCTGCAACGCACATTGCTGCATCACCCACAGGCAGAAGTTCACGCGGCGAGGATAATCTGCCGGATTCAATGCTTGTACTTTCTGAAAATGGAAGGGGTGTAAGCGATTTTCGTTTAACACTCTGCATACAGTCTGATGACTCACACCTACGTCACGCGCAACAGTTCTTGTGCTTGAATCGGGTCTATCAGCCACAATGTTCAAGATGCTTTCTTCCAGCCTTGGAGTGCGTACAGCTCTTACTCGACCAGCGCCATGTCTGTTGACGTCGAACGCACCTGTTTCACAAAGTTGACGATGTAACCGTTGAAAAATTCTATGATCCGGCATTCGTCGATCAGGATACTCCGCGCGATACATTCGTAACGCAGCTCTGCCGTTACCATTTGCACGGCCGTACATGTAATGCATGTCTGCTTTTTCTGCATACGTAAAGTCACCCATCGTCTAAGGCAGCACAATTGTGAATGGCGCTTTTCCCTACTGCGATGCATCATGTTCAACAGCGGCTAGACATCTACTGCCCTCTACCGGCAATGATACCAACCGATCACTCCATTTCTCTTTCCTTTTATTTCCCCTGTTTACGCCTCACCGCGTCACTTGCGACTATACATTCCTATACAATAAATCATTGTTACAATGTCCTGTACCTACCATTAAAGTTTGTACCATGAATTCGGGACCACCCTGTATAAAAATAACAAACGCCAAAGAATATTATTTTCAAGTTATTATAGTTTATTTCTTAAAATTACATATCACATATTAATTACGACAGTAACACTAACAAACAACATCAATCTTTTAATGCGTGGACAATATTTTTTGTTAGCCCATCTTTAGCGAGCACAAACAAACTGGATGGTTTACCGACTCGAGAGCATGCTACGTACAATTGCCCGTGTGAAAAACATGGTGTACTCAAATCTAAGCCACAAACAGACATCGTTTGGCCTTGGGATTTGTTGATTGTCATTGCAAATGCCAATCTAATCGGAAACTGAATTCGTTTGAATTGAATTGGCACATCTGTAGGTATGATAGGAATCCGTAGTATTAAGATATTTTCACCTTTGAACTTGCCATGTAAAATGCTGGCTTCGATAACGTTTTTCATCAATTTTCGAATGACTAATCGCGTACCGTTGCACAACCGTGGCGGGTTTAAATTACGAAGCAAGATAATTGGAGATCCAACCTTCAATTGTAAATTATGCGGTGGCATGCCTGGCAAATCCAGTGAGTTCAAAAATTCTGTGGGAAAATTGACAGCTTCGCTGGCATCGCAAACTGTATCAATAGATTTGTATGATACCAAGTTCCCTGGCAACAACTGTTGTATCTTCACATTTAAATTGTCAACGTCTGCATTTTTTGCTGCTAAAATAGGCTTTTCTGCAAGCCACTCATGATTTATGTACTGTGTGTGTACATCGGGAAATATTTTTTCAATGAGAGTATCTTGCGAATCAGCGATTGTGCAGAAATCGGTTGGTAATTTTACGTATCCAGTTTCATCTGTTGCAACTTTTCCATCACCGATATCTAAGAGTTGTTTTGAGAATGTTTCAGCGGATGGATCTTGAAGCATTTGAACGAGCATATTTACTTTCAGCTGTACGTTTTCAACATTACGCCACAATGGAGATGATTTTAAGCAAGCGTTGATCTCATCAACGTATGTTGAACGTGGAATGACGGGAAGTGTTTGTCTGAAATCACCTGAAAGCACCAACAGAGTGCCGCCAAATAGTTTGTCGTTGTTTTTAATATCTTTCAATGTCCTGTTCAACGCCTCAATTGAATGTTTGTGTGCCATAGTACATTCATCCCAGATGATAATTTTACACTGTTTCAGCACGGTGGCCATGGACGATTGTTTTTTAATGTTACACACTGCGTCAGGGTTATTTTGAATATTTAGTGGCAGCTTAAATACTGAATGAGCTGTTCTGCCTCCATCCAATAAAGTTGCCGCAATGCCCGATGATGCAACGGCCAATGCGATGCCATTATTTGATCGTATTTCAGCAAGAATTAGTGAAATAAGGAATGTTTTGCCAGTTCCACCCGGTGCATCCAAAAAGAAGAACCCACCTTGTCCTGCTGAAACTGCGAGCAAAATGCGGTCATACATGGTTCTTTGTTCGTCATTCCTTAGTGGGACATTGCGAGTAACAATCGCTGTCATTTCTACAGTGTTGTACTGCAGTTCACGATTCATTTCAGTGTTAATTAAATCAGATGCAGTTCGATTTGGCGAATTCATACCGAAATGAGTGAGTGATAAGTTGGTAATGACAATGCAAAGATCTTCAATAGCAATCAATGCTTCATTGTACATAGCGTCGCTGAATGTTATCGTTAGATCATTGCACCGTGTGCGATGTTGATGCAATATATCATCAGTCATTGAATCTTTGTGATTATCCCACAATATCTGTGCTCGAGCTGGGAAACATGTAGTCAACACTATAGCGAATAGTAGACGAATTTGTTTTGCTGTACAGTTCAATGCAGCTTCAGCAAGCATACACTCCCACTGGTTGTCGTCTTCCAGCAAGCCGAGTGCAAGGCATGCGTCTTTATATGTCGGATACTGTTGCCCATTCACTTTACGTATATCTTGAAATGATAATGGGCCAGTAACATTAACCAACAACAGTCGAAGATAAAAGCACTCAGTGTGTCTTGGATTGACTGTAAATAATCGCCCCAAAGCGTTCGATTTAAATAAATTGAGACATGCATCAACTGGTGAGCCTTGCTTGCGGGGCATCCATTTTTTTGTTTGAGCCCATGTGAAATAGTGTGGTACTTGTGAATAGAGTAATGTTCTTGCAAAGGCACCAAAATCATACGTACTATTACACAATTCAAAAAATGCAGTGAGTGTAGTTTTAGGTGGATTTGTAGCACGATCAATCACTGTCTCGTTCGTGAAAAATACACGCTGACCGTTTTCAAGATGGACGGCTAACTGAACAACTGCTGGATCCCGTTCATGAATTGGAAAACCGAAGATACGCCAAGCAGCTTCATTGGAGCTGATGTACCGACCAATTTGGCAGAGTAATTTCATCGTTTTTATCCATTGGAGGAGCATTTACATTAGTATTTTCTACTCTAAACACAGCCATATCACTGCCTTTATGGACATACTTGCAAATATATTTGATGCTCTTCACAGAACTGCAAAACTCAACATTAATATGAGCATTGTATGTCTTGCTTAGCAGAGGCGAATACGGCACCACCCAACGATTGTCAACGTCAATGTCTGTGTTGTTGATATTTTTAATAAATGATTGTCCGCCATTATCGGGACTTCTTCGACGATATATTGGATATCCGTCGGTATTTGTTATCGTATCATTAGTGAAATCTTTAGGGAAATTTTTAGTACATTTTCCATCTGCCATGCAAGGCGATGAACGATGAAGAGTACCGCATGGACCATGGATCATGTTTGCTGTAACAATATCAAACAGCACTTGGTCAGTAGACGGATCTGGAATTTCCGCAGAAATGATACTATCGATTTCTTCAGGACGGATTTTGTCGATTAACCAAACCAAAATGTGCGCATGAGGTAATCCTCGCTTTTGCTATTCAACTGAATACAGCCAACAACGTGTGGGACCGAATACATGTAATTTAGTAATGATACTTATTAGAGACTTCAACTTTTGTCTGAATACACGTGCTGTAATGTCATGACGATGTATTGCATTTTGGCCAGGCAATAGCAAAGATGTAATCTCTGGCCATTTTGGATTACATGTGAACGTGATAAATAAACACGGTCGTCCATATTCGCGCACGTAAGCCTGTATATATTCTTGCATATGACGTGGACTGCCTACGTACGATGATGGTAAAATGACAGAGTTACCAATTTCGGCGAAGTCGGCGTTGTTGTTAATAGCGTCTCGTAAGTGAATGTACTCTTCCGCAAGCAGCTTGAGTTGATTATATCGTAAGTATCGTAGTCGTTCGCTCTCTATCTTCGCGTACATGTCGACCATGAATTGTTGACAAAGCTAACGACATCGTAGAATGACGTTGTCCAGGCCGCGCCGAATCATTAATCGGTACGCATAATAATCTTTCGAGTTAACGTTCTTGTTTGTTTCAGCTCCTGTAATAATATATTTATGAATATTAATTTAAATTAATTCCGTTCAATAATTTAACTGTTTTGTTAAATGGTTAATGATCAAGTTCATAATAAATGAAGTACCTGATACGGGATCTCGTTGTTTTATGTTTATGCAATATCCGTCTTGCCCCTTCCCGAATATTAGCGGATATTGGAGAGCGTCATATGAACGATGTGTATCAGCAATGAACTGAAGATTATTATTTCTTCTACGAATCACAATTTCTCGTGTACCTGTACGATCGCCAACCATGATTCCAGCAACGTCTTCCTCAACAGGTGCATTGAATCTACGAATATGTTCTCCAGCTGGTGTTTTATCAGGATTAATGACAATAGCGTGATTATCGCTTTGTAATTTGTGCATGCGTGATTTGAATATTTTCAACAATTCATTGTGCTCGTTCAATAGAGCGTCCAAGTCGCTGACGATGCGCCTGGCAAAAAATGAATCAAGGTTATTATAGTCACAACGTGCATTCACGCGATTGGCAAGTGCGCTTCCGGAATCCTCGCCGCCCATGAAGTAGATTTGTAAAAATTTATGTGGTTCGTTTGGCATTGGCAGCAATGAGCCCATTTTATGATAAACTTGGCCTCTGATTTTGAATGTAGAATTGTATTGTTGACCATTAGCATTAGTATTTCGAACTATTTCTGTTGCTCCAAACGATGTCATTTGAAAGCATGAATTGAATGTTCGAATTGACTTCAGGAATACGTTAGAATCTGGATCCGTGCCGATAAGTAAACCGTTCAATGGTTCAGGTGGTGTTTCAATTTCAGGTAGTTGCACTTTTCCTGACGCGCAACACATCCCAGGTGGCTCATTTTTGAATTTGAGAGCATGACAATGCGGACATTCCTTATCCATAGCACCAATTACCACTTTTGAATGAGCATAATATTCAATATCGGGCTCATACTGGAATGCTAGACGCAAAAATGAATAAGAAGTAAATGCACGATGTACCTGTTGGCGTTGTTGGTCATTTGTTCTGCGTCTATTAACCGTAAAACGGCGTGATTGTCGTTGTTCTAAACGTATAACTTCATTGCGCTCAGCTCGTGTATCTTCTGATTGTTCTTGACGCAATTGCTGCATGCTCACACGTGCATCAGCATTTTGTTGCTGGACTTGTTCTTCGGTTCTTTGGGATCTTTTATCTCTCATACTTCTGGACCTACTTGTATTACGGCTCAAATCAGCCCCTTTGCGTTTTCTTGGCATTGCTCACTGTACAAAACACATATAAATAGAATTAATGAAATAACTTCATTGCGCTCAGCTCGTGTATCTTCTGATTGTTCTTGACGCAATTGCTGCATGCTCACACGTGCATCAGCATCGGCCAGGATTATAGCGAAAATATTAGTTTTGTGAAAAAAAATTTGAAACAATAGTTGTAAAAAATTCAAATAATTATATAAAAAAGTATACTTACAACACAAAAGCCGTTGTTGGTTGGAGCTCGTGACACGTGTTGAGTACTTTTAAGGTTATGTAAATCACTTGTTTAACTAAAACTTGATTAACTGAACTAATCGTGCCAAATACACGCGCGGCAAATTTTAAGAATCTAAGATTGGTAACACTAAGCATATATCAGGATTAAACTTTAATAATAAAAATAAATGTTTATTTTCTTAAAAAAAATTTTAGATTTTTAATCGAAGTACAGTTAAAAACACTATAATTGATCGGTTATCGAGCGGGATGAAAAATGATTACATTTCTAAAATGGCCATAAAAAAATAGGGGTTGGTGATAAAAAAGTAAAAATTAAGAGTTGTATGTATTTTTTAATGCCACATTATAAAAAAATAAAAACAAAAAATTTCGTCAAAAAATTAAAAAAATAAATTTTAAGGGTGAACAACCCTTATCACTTAGGGGTATGGAAAATAGATAGTAGCCGATTCTCAGACCTACTGAATACGCATATAAAATTTGGTAAAAATCGGTAAAGCCGTTTCGGAGGAGTACGGTAACTAACATTGTGACATGGAAATTTTATATATTAGATGAAAGAATCATATCCACGTGTTATTTATAGTGATTTAAATAAACGATCAAATTAACAGAACAATAAAACAAAAATGATGCCGAAAATCAATGTTAAATGCAGCCGCCACGCGCAGCGATGAGAGTCTGTACACTTCGTGGCATCAGATTATACAGACTCTGAATGTCATGTTGAGGAACGGCACACCAGATGGCCTCAATCTGACGACTAAGTTCAGCCGTACTCTCTGTCCGACGAGTAGTACGAGCGAGTTGTCGACCGATATTTTAACATGCTCAGACATGCTCAATGGGCGACATATCCGGAGAACGTACAGGCCAAGGAAGAAGTGGAACCTGAGCACTAGGGTGGGCCGAAAAAAGTTTTTTTTTAATGCTATTACACTCGAATAGTGCGTAAAAGGTGGCTCATGCAGCAAAATTAATGTTTAAAAAAATTTCATCCCGATATTGATATTTTTTGCTTTTCCAACCCTCCAAAAAGATCAAAATTCGGACATATTTTATAAAAAAATAGAAATGTTTACAGATACGTTCTAATAGTGCGCAAAAGTAAACTAAAACATTCAATATCAACGGTGAAAAAAATGTTTAGATCAGTACATATCTTCTGCCTCCCCAACGAGGACAAAATAGCAGAAAAAACTGAAAAAATGACATTTTTGCCAAATAACGACTTTTACAATTACGGTAAAAACTGGTGATCAGTTTTTTCTACTATTTGGCCCCCGTTGGGGAGGCAGAAGATATGTACTGATTTAAACAATTTTTACCGTTAGTATTGAATGTATTAGCTTACTTTTGCGCACGGAACGTAATTTAAACATTTTTATTTTTTATGTAAAAAAATGCCCGAATTGTGATTTTTTTTGGAGGGTTGGAAAGGCAAAAGATATCAATAAATCGGGATGAAATTTTTTACATATTAGTTTTACTGCATGAGCCAACTTTTCCGCACTATTAGAATGTGATATTATTAAAAAACTTTTTTCGGCCCACCCTACTGTGCACTGAAGAAGGCTTGTGTATTCCGAGCAACATGTGGACAGGCATTGTCTTGCTGAAATACAGCTCCATGAAAACAACTTTCCTGATGTAGTGCCCGCTGTTCAGGGTCCCCGCAATTTGGAGTACACGGAATCGCCCATGATATCCAATAGCGCCCCAGACCGCCATAACGACAGGCGTTTGTCCAGTATGACGTTGAATAAGATACTCCTGGAGAGGGCGTCCACCTCGGTAGCGTCTGTCCAGTTTGTATCGGGCCTCATCTGAGAAGACGACTTGTTGCCAATCCGCACGACATTGACTCTGTTGGTGAGTCCATTGTAGCCGGAGGTGTCGTCGGTGGTTCAGCGACACAGAAGTACGATGGTTGTCAGGAGGAAAAGTGTTGACCCGTTTACTTGAACTTCGAACTGAAGTTTCTTCATTTTTGAATACCCAAAACAGTTTGCTATCATAATATTTGAATGATCAGGAATGGCTGTACAAATTTACATTATTTGTCAGACATTTTTTTGAAAAGGAACAAATTCAGCACAACCATACAAGGGAAACGGAAGATAATATTTGATGCTCATGATAAAATTACCGCGCTGAAGAAAATACATAGCGTTCAACATGGAAAGCGTCGAGAAAAAGGAGCTGACAAGTTTCTCATTGACTTCAAACTTTTTGAAGAAAATAACATAACACTGAATGAATCATTGCCAGCAATAATAAAAGAACACCTTAACAATTTGCTTCAAAATTTGAATTCATACTTTACAAGGGACACCAAGGAATCGATTCGAAACAATTGTTGGTGGATTGTAGATCCTTTTTCAGTGACGTAAAACCAGCATTCCTCAGATTATGAGGTCCTTATAAACATGGTTTCGGACAGACACTTTCAAGAATTATTTATCCAGCAAACTACTTCTCGAATTTCGGGCTCTGTCAGGAGAGAATATTTTGGTATTAAGTTCAAACGTTAAATTGCACCTACTGCGTTTTGGTACTACGTACCTCTGTGAAACGGCCTTTTCGAGGTACACGGCTACAAAAACTAAATATCGAGCTTGTTTGGATGCAGAAGACGATACGCGTCTTCAACAGACTTCTGTGACACCGGACATTGACAAACTCTGCCGCAAGAAGCAGCACTTTACTTTGGGTGTACATGTAACATTGTAACATTTTTCAAAAATCTTCACAAGTTGTTATATCATTTTGTAGATTTAAATAATATTGTCTCCAGTTCTTTTTTTATTATTGTGTTTCCTGTATTAATATATATATATATATATATATATATATATATATATATATATATATATATATATATATATATATATATATATATATATATATACTACCTTATTATTCATACTTCCGTATACGGATCGTGTGAAATATGCCTCATAGAACATAAACAGATAGAACTGAACACTGAACATTTCTTGGGGCTCCAAGAGAAATCGTTGCTTTAAAAAGGGCTCCGTGGCTGAAAAAGTTCAGGAACCTCTGCAATAGAATATTGTTTTTTAATTTTGACTTTATAAATCGAATTTTTTTCCAAAAGTCATTGGCTTATGGTGAAAATAATTTCAACGAGAAAAATACCAGATTTAGCTTAGCATAAATGATTTAATTTAGATAAAATAAACTAATTAGCATGTTTTTTGAACATTGATACCTCAAATTGTATTCCATACAGAAAGACAAGTCCTGTTGGAAATTATTCTTAATTTATTCTTCTTGTTTGACCCTCAATCAAGTTGCTAGAGCAAATAAGCTATTATTTATAGTTATTTTCACCAAGGAAGTCTAAAAAAATAAAGAGGTTTTCAAGAAATTTTACAATTAAACATCATTTAAAAATCAATTTTGTAACTAAAACTTTGATTGAAGTTCAGAACATTCACTGAATAAAATAGATCATAATCTCTCTTTTTTAAAAAAGATATTACTGCCACCTCAGGATTGAAAACTCGCTTTTTTCGCTCGATTCTTAGAAGGTTTACCGAGAAAGTACGGATCAGAAAATTACGCAATTAACATGGTTTCCCGTCTTGTACATAGAACAAGACGGAAATTTCGTTACTTTTTGTTAAAACTGTCATATCTATAGCTTATTACTATTAGTTTTAAAATTTGTAAAAACGGAGAACCGAAGTGCTTAAAACGTGTGAAATTTTGGTATAGCTGGAAAGAAGGAATTTCAGCTAGTCCACGAGAAAAAAAATGGTGTTATTGGGTTGTGTTTTTAAAATTATGTCAAGCATTATAAAAATGGCAGAAAAAAAGGAGCATTTTCGACCGATTATGTTTTTTATTTCCTAAAAGGCAAGAATGCTTCGCAGACGTAAAAGAAAGTAGGTGTTGTGTAGGGTGAGCCCGGGAGCAGAAAGTTCTTAAAACTGCGAAGTACGTCGCTGAACAAATACTTTGCAGAATAATGTTTCCTTAATTTTATTAAAATTTTAGCCATTTTTTTCAATCATAAGTTACGATGTTCTGCAGTGCAAAGCGAGCTCCTTGCCGTACAATTTTTCTTCTTCTCAGGTTACGGAACAATCTCCCTACACCGCACAAATGACCACAAAACACTTTATAAATAACACATCTTCTATGTCAATGACAAAATATTTCACTTCAAAAGTTATCAACCTACTTGCAAATTCTGAAAGCATGCCTTGGTTTTAAATAAAGTAAGTTAATTAATTTTGATGTTTTATTATAAACTAGGGGGCCGGCTCCCTGCTCGCTAACGCTCGCCAACCCCCGGAGGATTGCTTCGCAATCCTCATTGGTTCGCTGCGCAAATCTATGATCGCTTCGCTTGCCAAAATGAAGACATGTGTCCTAGCAGAAGGGATTGTTTACAAAATATGTTACCAAAAAAAATGTTTTTCAAATCTAAATTTGCTGTATTACAGAAAAAATACACCAATATGGTGGAGTGGTCGTTCACGGTAAGACGTTTGTCGCCAACTGATTTTTGTCGCCAAATCTCTATATATAATTCTCTTACGTGGCTCACGAAAAAGACATTATTTGTAATCGCGTTTTGGCAACACTGTACGATTGTTTGTTTATCGCGAAGTCTCGCGCATCTATTGAATTTATAGCGTTATCGGATGAAATTCTTGTCGCCAAATCAAGATGGCGGTCGAATTCCGTAACAGCAGATAGGGTTGCCATAACAAAAATAGCAGATGTGAAGAAAGGTGAAGCTTACCATATTCGGCGACAAATCGCCTTCTTACCGTGAACGACCACTCCACCAAAAATATATACAGTATCTCTAAAATCAGAATTCAAATGAAAACTTTGTGCAAATTTTGACTCGAAATGTGAGCGTTGCTTTGGAAATTGAATACCCAGCATGTTGTCTGTGTGTACATTTTCCCAGCACTCAAACGACCCACACTTTTTCATTAAGTTTGTTGCCGAAAGTTGTAGTGCAAGCGTCTTGTTGAACTATAATTGTTGGCCCTGAAAAGGACCGTTTTTTATATGGCCCTGAAAAGATCCTCCGCTTTCTTTGATTTCTATTATAAACTAATTGCAACAGCTCATTAAAATTTACTCTTTTTTTTCAATAAATTTTCATTCGATAACGCTATAAATTCAATCGATGCGCGAGACTTCGCGATAAGCGAACAATCGTACAGTGTTGCCAAAACGCGATTACAAATAACGTCTTTTTTGCGTGCCACGTAAGAGAATTATATATATAGATATGTGATACATATTTAGCCGATAATTGTGTTTTACGTCTGTTTTTGATTTGACTGCAGTTTTCAATTTTCGGACAAAATGCCTGCAGAACAATTGCAATTGCTTGGAGTTGTGTGGCAGAACACTGAATATAATTCTGCACCTGGGAGGGTGAGAGTGCCGTTTGACGATTCCACGTTCCGTAAGTGGTTTGGAAAGTTTCGCCACCTAGATCAGTTCTTTAGCCAGAAACCTCCGAATTTCTATGAGCGCGGGATGATGCAGCTACCGGAGAGATGGAGAAAGTTCATCGAACAGAACGACACATACTATATTGATTAAATGTAATTTTTATTCCATAAAATAATTTTTCTTCAATTTTTGTCATAAAAGTGGGACGATTTTTTGCATTAATCTAATACTATACCAAAAATTTTTTTTCAATATACATCTTTGCTCTTAATCTTATCAAATAGAAATTCTGAACCCACTTCCTCATGATAATAAGAATTTAAAGATACGGTGCGCTACAGAGCACTATGTGTAATTACAACTTCCCTCAGCGCTTATGACATTCCTGAAGCTGTCGGAATTCCACATTTCAGAGTAATGTCACTGAAATTACGCACTAAACATTTCGCTTCGGATAATTTTCGGAATCATATTACACTATTAGATCAGTCTAGATAGAACCACTAGGGAAAGTTCAGAGTCCAGTTTTTGTAGGATGGACATCTCTAGTTACTACAATATATTCCTTAGCCTCTTCAGAAGGAGATATTAGAGGCTAGTATACTATATAAATGGTAATTAAATGGTTTAGCTGGAAGTTTTAATATACTTATGGGACAAAAAATTTTCTAAATGCATAACCAAAGTCGTTGGTGGTTCTTATATTACGGGGAGGAAATTGTGCTAAGGGAACTTCTTGCAAAAATAAGAAATCGATTATGTCTCATTAATTGTTGGGTTTTCAAATGTGTTAATTATTAAAGCTGTATATCTGTAGAAAATTATGTATAGAATATATGTACAGCCCGTTGAGATAAGACTATAACCACAGGTTCAGAATTATATTCAGTGTTCTAATACAAATACAAATACAAATATTGACGACCAGCTACAGGCTCGAGCCCAACAAGGCTGGTCCTTTGTTTATGAATTCTCCAATTCCCACTGACTATCCAATTGTGTCTTAAATTCGTACACTCCCTTTGAATTAACTATATTTTCTGGCAACGCGTTCCAACTGTCTATTACCCTATTAAAGTAGTAGTTTTCCCTTAAATCCCGATTAAAATGTGTCTTATTCAATTTATACCCATGGCCCCTTGTTCTGTTATCCCTATTGAAATTTAAGCCCTCTGTGTACCCTTGTTTTACAAACTTGAAAAGCTGAATCAAATCCCCCCTCCTTCTTCTTCTTTCCAGTGTATACATGTTTAGCTTACTTAAACGTTCATTATAGTCGAAATTTGCTAGCCCCTTTATTATTTTTGTAGCTCTGTGCTGAACCTTTTCAATTGATTCTATGTCCTTTCTCATATATGGAGCCCAGAATTGTACAGCATATTCTAGATGTGGTCTTACTAAACCCTTATATAATGGCAAGATTATATTCTTATCCCTTGAAGTTACAGTCTTTTTAATATACCCCAATAACCTATTAGCCTTTTTACCCGCAGCTGAACATTGGTGACCCATTTTAAAATCCCTGTTGTGTTCTGCAACATAACTCCAAGCAATTTCAATTGTTCTGCAGACATTTTGTCCGAATTTCGAAAACTGCAGTCAAATCAAAAACAGACGTAAAACACAATTATCGGCTAAATATGTATCACATATTTATGATAAAACCTCAAAATCAATTAACTCTCACTTTATTTAAAACCAAGTCATACTTTCAGAATTTGCAAGTCTGTCGATAGCTTTTGAAGTTAAATATTTTGTCATTGGCATAGAAGATATGTTGTTTATAAAGTGTTTGTGGTAATTTGGGCGATGTAGGGAGGTTGTTCGGTATCTAGAAAAGAAGCAAAGTAGGAGCGCGCTTTGCACTGCAGTACATCGTAACTTATGATTGAAAGAAAAATCGGCAAACATTTTGATAAAATTAAGGAAAAATTGCTCAACAAAGACTGTTTGTTCTGCTACGTATGTCGCAGTTTTAAGCACTTTATGCTCCCGGAACTATAATGTCTATAGAAATAACTTATTGCTATTAAAATGCTTATAATCGCCAATAGCAATTAATAAATAGCAACTCATAAATACATTTCAATCTCAGTAGTAATCGGATCATGGTAGCCAGGTTGGTAAAGTAGCGATTTAGCAATAGGAGGGTTGCGAGTTCGAAACTCGTTGGGGTAGTGTGGACGTGTTGAAAGAGGTGCAGCTCTGGTGTAACCTCGTCATCTGACCGTGGTTCAAAATTACGAGTTCTTGTCCTCGGATCCTTTTCTTCGTGATAGATCTCGGGTCACCAATAGCCAGTTGTGTTTCTACAGTGCAAAGTTAATTAACAATACCTTCCTACCTATATATGCAATTTCAAATGTGATGCGTGTACTTGGTTAACTCGCGATTACAATCAATTTTTTTTCCACGGCTACAGATATAGCAAGAGCGTATCTTTCTTGGCGCAATTCTCATAACTTTCAAGGTACAACTGTTGTAACGGCCGTTGTCTGAATTCTTTCTTGGCGCAATTCTAATAACTTTCAAGGTAAAACTGTTGTAACGGCCGTTGTTTAAATTCTTTCTTGGCGCAATTCTAATAACTTTCAAGGTACAACTGTTGTAACGGCCGCTGTCTAAATTCTTTCTTGGCGCAATTCTAATAACTTTGAAGGTAAAACTGTTGTAACGGCCGTTGTTTAAATTCTTTCTTGGCGCAATTCTAATAACTTTCAAGGTACAACTGTTGTAGCGGCCGCTGTCTAAATTCTTTCTTGGCGCAATTCTAATAACTTTGAAGGTAAAACTGTTGTAACGGCCGTTGTTTAAATTCTTTCTTGGCGCAATTCTAATAACTTTCAAGGTACAACTGTTGTAACGGCCGTTGTTTAAATTCTTTCATGGCGCAATTCTAATAACTTTCAAGGTACAACTGTTGTAACGGCCGCTGTCTAAATTCTTTCTTGGCGCAATTCTAATAACTTTGAAGGTAAAACTGTTGTAACGGCCGTTGTTTAAATTCTTTCTTGGCGCAATTCTAATAACTTTCAAGGTACAACTGTTGTAACGGCCGCTGTCTAAATTCTTTCTTGGCGCAATTCTAATAACTTTGAAGGTAAAACTGTTGTAACGGCCGTTGTTTAAATTCTTTCTTGGCGCAATTCTAATAACTTTCAAGGTACAACTGTTGTAACGGCCGTTGTTTAAATTCTTTCATGGCGCAATTCTAATAACTTTCAAGGTACAACTGTTGTAACGGCCGCTGTCTAAATTCTTTCTTGGCGCAATTCTCATAACTTTCAAGGTAAAACTATTGTAACGGCCGTTGTCAAAATTCTTTCTCGGAGCGATCATGGTACAACTGCTGTACCGGCCATAGTCTAAAGGTTAAATAACCCTCTTAGTGGTTTCAGCGAGTTACCTCGTGGATCCCCAAGATCTGGTATTTTAATAATTAGATACATTGTTAAGACTAAATATTCCCAGTTTGCATCTTGAAGACAAAATTTTTCAGCTATTACTCCAACAGGAGTAAAGTAGCTAGGTTGGAAGAGTAACATATTATCAAATGTAGGGTTGCGAGTTCATATCAAACCAGACAGTCGTATACAAAGGGAGCTGGTGATCGTTAAATTTGTCGTGGCCTCAAATGTCCTTACGTCGGTGTAGTGTGGAAGTTTGAAGATGGGGTGCCAGCTCAGTTGTTATTCTCGTCATTTTACTATGGCTCAAAATTACGAGGCCTTGTTATTGGTAGGTAGATATTTTAATAACGCAACACAATGGGCTATTGCCGACGCCTTGTCTCTGGACCTTTCTCTTCGGGTTTGACCCTGGACTGTCACCAATAGACTGTTGTGTTGCTTTATATCAGCGTTAATTAAATACCTACCCTCGTATAGGTTTCGTAGATATTTTGGAATCTCTCTAGAAAGCCCTTCTCTATCACCGGGCAGGACATTATACAGTCAGCTGTGTATCGATTTTTTGATTATAAGTTTCCCAGAATACAACTTTCCCGAACGATGATACAAGTTAGGGTATGCTCATAGAATACACTGCACATATAAATACGTTTTATAGCGGAGGGTGAAGCTCTCAATGTCTTCCTTCAGAGCATCGCGAAATGCTATAAAATAGGCAGGAAATAAAAGTTGCTGCTTTGCTGTGTCTCGGTGGAAAAGGATGGGAAATGTGCGTGAACAATCTCCGATTTTTTGTTTCAGCAAGGGGTCAATGGCCCGGTGTTTTATGGTCGCATCCATTTCGAGTGAAACAACGATTTTGAAAGCAAAAATATTCCCAGTTTGCATCTTGAAGACAAAATTTTTCAGCGAAATGTTTTTTCTTCTTCTGTTGCTGATGTTTTATTCCACTGGAAATCGTAGGCGCATTTATCCATGGATCATCGTGAAATTCGCATTTTTGTGAAATATGCTAGGTGTATACTACTACAGGATTCCGGGTTTGGGGATTCAGTTTTTTTTTCACAAAAAGCAGACCTGAATGGTGAAATATGCGTAGATTTACTGTTGGAACAGTCGTAGTATAGAAACATGGTATTTAGAGTTGAGTAAAAAAATATTTTATTTAAAGTGAAACATTTTGCATCTTGTTATTTGCAAGACTATGAAGAGAGGTATTTCTTTATAGTGTATATCGTTGGTCTAGAACAATAACACATAAACTGTTAAGTATTTTTTAATGCAAAGCTGTTAAAACGAGAAAAAAGTTGGTCTAAAGATATAAATTCGTGATATTTTTATTATTTCTTGATCTCGCACAGTTGCTACAATAGGAAGGTCACAAAAAATCAATTTTCGAATTTCTTTCGGGGCACCCCCCCCCCCCCCTAAAAGTTGCCAATAGGCTAGAAAATGTGATTGGCAAAGTTTTAGCTCATTCTGATAATATTAACCCGTGCCTCATTGAAGGTTAAAGTTAAGAAAAATAGCAATTTTTAAGAAAAAATCGTAGGTTTTACTCTTTAAAATCGAAACCATTCGTCCTAAAAACCTGGTTTTTGTCTTATTTCATAGGAAATTTCATCTCATCCACTTTTATTGCTAAAACTGATAGAATGGTATTTAGCATTTTTCAGGTAAGATCGTAGCGGATATCCTCAAAAGTGAATTTTCATGCAAAGCCCTAAAAGCATTACAATATTCAATTACATCTGCTTTCCAAATTTTTCTTTTTTCTTTTTTTCATTTTGTACATTAAAACGGCTTTTGTTAGAGGTATTTTCAGAAGTAAATTCAACAACATTCAAATTTAAAATGAAGGAATTAAGGGTAAAGAAGAGTAAAAGAGAAGTAAATATGACAACAAATAGTGTTCAAATGTATTTACTAATTAAATTGTTGAATTATACATCATTACATTATTATCATTTAAATATACAAATTAGGTGGTAACTACAAATTAAGGTGGTAATGTATTAGATATTGTAGCTTTTAGTTAGTCTTGAAAAATGTGCCTACATTCAGATACAACTTGTAAAAGTACTTCAGATACAACTTGTGAGTGGCATTTAGCATTTTTCCGGAATTAGGTCATGACACACATAATTTAATTCTAGGTAGAAGTGTCATACGACTCCGCAACCGATCTCATCAAAAATTGATTTAGTAATTCCGATTTAGAGGGAGCTGTTGTGCACTGGGATGGGAAATTGCTTCCAGATTTGTTGAGTGAAGAAAATGTGGAGCGGATAGCGATTTTGATTACTTGTGGCGATGAAGAATAGTTGATAGGTGTTCCAATCCTTGAAAATAGTACGAGGATAATTCAGGCAAAAGCTGTATTATAAGCAGTTGAGCAGGGGGGGGGGCAGTTGAGAAAATCCAGGAAATGTGTTTTGATACCACGGCAGTAAATACTATCCGCCTTAGGGGAACCTGCGTTTTGCTAGAGCAGTTATCAGAGCAAAACCTTCTTTATTTAGCATGTCGCCACCATGTTCTAGAAGTTGCTTACAAATAAGTTTTTAATTGCAAAATGGGCATATCTACCGGTCCCCAGCCAGATATTTTTCGAAAATTCCAGACTGGGTGGTCTAAGCTAGACAAGAAGAAATACAAACAGGTATAGAAAATGAAAATATTAGAAATAAAATAAGTTATCCAGACCAAATTTCAAGTTTTCTTTAAAAACAATTAAAAAACCGACAGCCCAGGGATGATTACAAAGAATTCATCCAACTTTGCTTAATTCATTTAGGGCGTCTTCCTCGAGAAGACATTACTTTTAGGGTACCTGGTGCTATTCGTCACGCCAGATGGATGGCAACTGCCATTTATTCACTCAAAATGTATATTTTCAGGGATC
The DNA here is from genome assembly GCA_947359465.1 of Metellina segmentata. Classification (NCBI taxonomy): domain Eukaryota; kingdom Metazoa; phylum Arthropoda; class Arachnida; order Araneae; family Tetragnathidae; genus Metellina; species Metellina segmentata. The sequence goes on along the minus strand of OX375877.1, from coordinate 115,093,861 downwards.
AATTTTCGTTAACTGATTTAGAGAGAAAATATACTGCAGATATTTGCTTAAAGCATGGTTCAATACCCACAAACCCACTTTGCCTCCCAACCTAGACCTACAATTATTACAATCTTTAGTTAGATACAGGAAAATTGATAAAGTGGTTGCAGACAAGGCACTGTGTAAAATAATAAACCATCTGTGGTACCTGAACTCGGAGCAAGTTGTATTTTCATTTTTTGATGATACTTTGGGAAAAAATGTCAAAACAAGCATGGTTGAAAAATTAAGGTCCGAAGTAGAAAATGATGAAGATGATTGTGATGATAGGGATGTAAAATAAAAACTTAATCTCCCACAAGTTGTTCAATTATTGTACAAAGAAGTTAATTATTTTGTTTTCGCTCGAATTCTAAATTTTTTAAGAGATTTGAAATCTATACAATTTTTTTAAATACTGATCCCGATGTATGGTGTGAAAATCAACATTATTTAAAAGCTAAAACAAATATTGAATGGTTTTAGGGTTGTTAATGACACTGCTGAGAGAGGAGAAAAATTAATTAAAGACTTTAATTCCTCTTTGACGAAAGACGAATAACAACGGCAGTTTCTTTTACAAGTTGTATCTGAATGTAGGCACATATATTTTTCAAGACTTCAAAAGCTAAAATATCTAAGAAATTACCACCTTAATTTGTAATCACCACTTAATTTGAATATTTTAATAATAATAATTTAATTATGTATAATTCAACATTAATAAAATACATTTGAACACTATTTGTCGTCATTTTTACTCCTTGCTTCCTCTTCTTTGCCCTTAATTCCTTCATTTTAAATTTGAATGTTGGATTTATTTTTGAAAATACGTCTTACAAAAGCCTTTTTAATGTACAAAATGAGAAATACAAAAGCAAAATCTGGGAAGCAGATGTAACTGAATATTGTAATGTTTTTAGGGCTTTGCATGACAATTCATTTTTGAGGATATCCACTACGAAACATGCAAAATGCTAAATACCATTCTATCAGTTTTAGCAAAAAAAGTATATGAGATCAAACTTCAAGTCAATAAAATTTCTTATGAAATTAGACAAGAACCAGGTTTGTAGGACGAATGATTTTGATTTTAAGGAGTAAAAACTACGATTTTTTGCTAAAAAATCGCTGTTTTTCTTAACTTTAACCTCGATGAGGCACGATTTAATAGTATTAGGTTGTGCTGAAACTTTGCCAATCACATTCTCTAGCCTATTGGCAAATTTTACGGGGGGGGGGGTGCCATGGAAGATTGGACGATATTTTTTTTACCACATGTACCTTGTGGCCACCCTATTGCCACAACTTACAAATAAAAATTAGACGTAAAATACGACATTAAGGCCACATTCACATGACGCATTTCAACGCGCGTTTGGCGAGGCTAGCGAGGTCCCGCTTTCCGTAAGCATCAAAGTATGCTTTTTTATTTCTCTAATTCAAGTTTCTATCATTGCCATCGTGACCCTGGAAGCCTCGTTAGACGCACCTCATGTGAACGGGGCCTAATTCTGAGCGGAAAAAAATAAATATTACTATACGTGGCAAACGAAAACGAGTTTCCGTTTCCGTGCAAAATACCGTTCGGCTCAAATATTTAGAATTACTTTATACGTCACAATGAAAATAAATAAGGCTCAAAATAAAAAAAAACTATAGGAATTTAAATTTCATAAAAATAATTATTGGTAATTTTTGTTAACGTCGTACTAGAGCAACACAACGGGCTATTGACGACGGTCCGGGATCAGTCCCTTAAGGGAAAGATCCGAGGACAACACCTCGTAATTTTGAACCACGGTCAGATGACGAAGCAACACCTGAGCTGGCACACCACTCTCAAAACTTCCACGCCAACCCAACGTGAGGACTTTTGGCCACGACAGATTTAAGGTGCACCAGCCGCCTCTACACCATACGTTTACAAACCTCCATGCCCGAACACGGATTCGAACCAGGAACCTTCCGATCTAGAGGCTAACACCTTAACCACTATACCAGTTGGTCGGCAAAAATTATTGGAAAATAATTTATTTTTTAGCAGTACTGGTAAAACAATCCAAGTAATTGCATGCTCAATATACCTTCCTACAACTCCAAAACTACCAAATTATGATTCATTTAAGTAGAGTTACTCAGACGTTTTAACATAAACCTTGTATAATTATACACGGAAAGAAATGTCATACGACGTATTCACTAAATTAAAATTAAATTTCTAAAACAGAGGACATTGCGTTAAAGTAAGTTGAAAACATTTTATGTGATACTTGTGCTAAAACACATAGACACCAAATCAGACATAGAACGGGAAGACGGAAAGACAGACTAAAGCAACCAAGTTCAGTCACTAAATGAATGTAAGTACTACAAGTTTTACGAAGGTTCCTGGTTCGAATCCGAGTCCGGGCAGGGATGTTTGTAAGCGTATGGTGTAGAGGTGGCTGGTGGACCTTAAATCTGTCGTGGCCGAAAGTCCTCACGTTGGGTTGGTGTGGCAGTTTGGAGAGTGGGGTGACAGCTCAGGTGTTGCTTCGTCATCTGACCGTGGTTCAAAATTACGAGGTGTTGTCCTGTGATCTTTCCCTTAAGGGACTCATCCCGGACCGTTGTCAATAGTCCGTTGTGTTGCTCTAGTACGACGTTAACAAAAATTACCATTACCATTACCATTACCAAATTTTATGAAAATATAATCAACCGCTTGGATGTAGCATGGGTATACACATACAGGCAAATGGACAGACACCCAACGTGCAAGAGACGGATCATGCATCCGAAGGGCCCAAAACGGATGGCAAACTTGAAATAGGTCGGAAATATTCAATGTACAAACAAACACTTCATCTCTACTATTATAAAAGGAAGTGTTTGTTTGTCTGTCTGTCTGTTTGTTTATCGGTCGCAAAATCCTGACGATCTATAGCACTTACAGCAATGAGATTTGGCACATAGGTAGTCCGAATTTTCTGCAATTTTTGAGACGCAGTGAATTTTAAAATTCAATCTAGAACATTTTAAAATGAATTTATAGTTTTATTCTCCACGGATTCTTCAATGCGTTTCTTACCGGTGAGAGAAGAAGCTCTAGAAACTAGACTTTTCTACCCACGTGACGACCTTGCCTTCAGGCTTTGGAATCAAGCCAAGTTTTATTTCATGGCGGTAGATTCTAAATTTATTTTTTTTAGTTTCCGCTTTCATTTTGCACGCGGAGAAAATTATTTTTTTAGTTTCCGCTTTCATTTTGCACGCGGAGAAAATTATTTTTTTCGTTTCCGCTTTGATATTGCGCAGAGGAATGTTTTTTCAGCGAGACGATACATTTTTTTAACTTTGTCACAGTTATTTTTTTCTATCTCCTAGACCAGGGATGGGCCAACTCCGGCCCGCCGGAAGGTTTTATCCGGCCCACGGATAGAATTTTAATTTGCCGGTCCGACGGAAATTAAAAGAAAATATGATTTATGTATTATATATCCATCTCCTTTTCAACTTTGTTTAAATATTATTTTTTTTCTTCCTTTTTTTCAAAGGACTGATCTTTTTACTTTCCCTATTTTGTTCTACAAAACATAAATCGACGGAAATAGCAAGCACAGACATCTTTCAATTGGTAAAGTGTTAAAAGCGGAAGTTCTTTGTTAGTTATAGCTGTAGACTGGCGTCAACAAGCGTTATATCTTTCTCGGGGAGCAGACATATGGGAATCCAATTTAGGTGAATTAGACCTCTCATGTGGCAGACTGCGCATTTTAATACAAGCGGATACCCTCAGTAAATGAAGAGAAGCTTAAGAATTATGAAGATGGCTTGAAAAAACTGCATTTTGAGTTCGAACGCAGATTTTAAGATTTCAGTGCCATTCAAACAGAATTGGATATTTTTACCATGCCTTTCAACGTAAATTGTGAAGCAGTGAGGTCAGATTTGCAGCTTGAATTAATTGAGTTGCAATCTAACAATCATCTCAGGCAGTTGTTTCTAAATATGCCAAAGTTAGTGTTTTACAAATCATTATCGAAAGTAAGTTTCCCAAATTTAATATATCACGCCCAGAAAATCAGTGCTATGTTTGCTTCATCTTATATCTGTGAACAAGTGTTTTCAACTATGAACCTTAGAAAGAATTATTTCAGAAGTAGACTGACAGATGAGCATTTAGCCTCGTACCTTAGAATCAGTACATCTCACTTCGAACCTCAATATAAGGAACTTTTAAAAATGAAATCGCAATTTCATTCATCTCATTAACATATTTAAATTGTTATACTTGTATATTGTTTTTAAAATTTTAGAAAAATTTATCTTGGCCCGCCAAACTTTTTCTTTTCGATTTTTAGGCCCGCGACCGAAAAAGTTTGCCCATCCCTGTCCTAGACCGTTAAATATAGAACAAAAATTTCAACTGATTTGAAACCTGCAGAAAATTTTCAATTTAGATTGACACCTAAAAATATGATTTTCTTTAAATAAATAATTTTTAAATTGAATAGATCTTCAACGAATTTGAAATCTTCGGAAAATTTTACACCAGATTAATACCTTACATCACGCCGTTGCCCATGGTGTTGGTTTGCGTAGCAAAACCGGGGTGACCGAAGCAAAACCAAGAGCACGGGCAACGCCGGGATAGCCACACATTGGCTAGTTTCTTATAAGTATAGATTTCATTACAAGTTCTGCATTGAGGTATTTATCTTCTCTATGACACGTCGCTTTAAACTGAAGAAAAATAAGCAGACTTTGCTCACTTCTACAAATAGTCAATAATGCCTTAATTAGATTAAAGTCAAGACAGACCACGACCCAATGTAAAACGAAAGTTAAAATACTAATGACAGCTCTCTACAAGACCTCCGAAGAAAGCAAGTTAGTACAGAGAAGCGTTAATTTAATACATGTGAATGTTATATCCAAAATTGGCTCAAATATCTAGAATCCAATTATACTTCTAGCATTCGAATTTTTCGTCGGGGGATCGAGGTTAAAAGCGCACGGTGCTGTTCCATTCTCTCCAAGATGACCTGAAGCAGGTGGGGAAGTTTTCTGTTTGCCTGTCAGTTTCTTAATTGCTTTTAAAAGCTTCTAATTTGAGAAGGAGGGGAAGTTTACGTTCCTAGCTGACAATAATTGCGAGAAAAAGGTTCAAGAATCAGCAAGAAGGAAACAGCTCTTTTGACTTTGTTGTGGTACTCGGCAGTTTCAATTACGTTATTTTCTGCTTTTAGTTCAACTTTGTTTTTGTGTTTAGTTTCGGGTAGGCTGTAATTGTTTTTGAGAAGGCACACAGTTCAGGGGTTCACTGAATTAAATCAGTTGCACCACATTTATTTTTTGGCACTTGTCCATGAGATATTGTTTTTTATTAACTCTCAGAGGGGTTCATATTCATAATTACACCTTGGAACTTGCAGTTTTCCTTGAATAACTTTTAACACATTTTGAGCACATTCAAGAAAATAATATTTCCAAAGGATTCTATAATAAGGAAATAAGCAATGAAATCTTTCAAAGAATTATATTCTTAGGAAAGGACCCATAAAATATTTCCAAAGCATTCACTTCCAAGGAAAGAATCAATAGAATCTTTCCAAAATATTCCTTTCTAACGAAAGGAGAAATAGAATCATTCCAAAGTATTCTATTCTAAGAAAATGAGCAATTGATTCATTACAAAGGATTCCATTCCAACGAAAGAGGCAATAGAATTTTCCAAAGGATTATACTCTAAATAAATGACCAATAAATTATTTCCATAGGAATCACTTCTAAGGAAACGAGTAATAGAATTATTCCAAGCTATTATTTTCTATGGAAAGGACCAACACAATCTTCCTAAGGATTGTACTCCAAATAAACGACCAATAGATTCTTTCCAAAGGAACCACTTACAAAGAAACGAGTTATTGAATCATTCCAAACTATTCTATTCGACTGAAATAACCAACAGAATCTTTTTAAAGGTTGACGGGGTAAATTCTTTCAGCTAATAGATGCAGTTATTCAGTCTCTAAGTGTGTTGTGAGGTAAAAGCAGTACTAAATTTCTCCAAAGTATAGAGAGAAAATACTTTTGTGAACATTAATACTATACAGTGTAGTTTATAAGTATCATTCAACTGGATGTTTATTTTTAAAAATACCAAGTGTTTGAACTGATAATATTTTAACATAAGAATTGTGGCAAAAGTTCCGTTAACTCGAGTAAATCTTAACGGAAGATGTTCTTGCTACCCAAATGCTTTCACATGATATGTATAGGGTGCAATATAAAATTAGTTTATTTCCGTTTCGACGACGCTTGCCGATTTCGGAATAAAGTATTTTGAATTGGTATTGGCGACTTTCTGAGATAGTATTCGAAACATGAAGCCAAGAGACGCCACGTCCTGAAATGTAACATGGAACTGAACGCTGGCGATACCGACTTATCGTGTCAAGAGATCAGTCAAAAACTGACAAGTTGGCACCGTTCTTGACGCTCGCCAAGTACCCGAAAAGTTACGCCAATCTAAGAGTAGCTCCAACAACTGTCACGTAGATACTTACGGCGCGAACGTCGTTTCTGAAAGCCAAACGCCTCTCGAAACATTTTTTCATCACAGTATTTGGATTCTGGGTGAGACGTCGGTAAATATGTAGTATACGAGACGTGTTTGTCCCCAAGTAATTATTCTCGCCAAATCAAGATGATGGCCTAATGCAACTTTAGCAAAATGACGTAACGCAAAAAATCTAAATCTTCCAAAACCAATCATAGCACGTCTTAAGTTCCAGAAAATTTATCTTAATAGGGTTGTATTAAAACTGGATGAAAACTGAAGTTTACCACAGTTGGCAATAAATCGTCAACGTCTCGGTTCCTATATCCCATCCGAGACGTCTTATGTGTAAACAATACATATATTCTTAAAAATAACATTTACTTAGAGCGCTACAAGTATTTACTCACGCAATAATTATAAACAGTCTATGTATAAGTAAATATAATATGTAATATCCAGAAACATTTGGGGATTATTTCATCACAATACTTTCATTTATTTAAAACCTTCAAGTGGTTTTGGAAAGATATTCCGTCCATCAAAATCTGACCAATTTTGTTACCACTCCAGGTCATAGTCTCGACGAGATATATCGTCATTTTCAAAACAGAATAGATTTTGATGGACTAGCTTTCTCGCCATTAAGAAGACAACTGACGAGTTCTCAATCTCATCATGTCGAAAGAATGACAATATTTTCAATTTTCTTAATCTAATCGGAATTCTTGAAGACGAGATATCTCGTCGAAACCACTTGGAGGGTTAATGACGAGACATGTCGTCATCGAGGTATCGCCATTTTGTTCATGATACCAAGATTGCATCAGTTTTTGATGAAGACGAGATCAAGAATCAGTTTTCTTCTAATGACAAGATATCTCGTATCTCAAGATCTGGTCAGTCTTGCTAATGAAGAGAGATACCTTGTCGAAACAACAACCAGGAAGGTAAACGAAAACTAAATTTTACGATACAATAAAAATAAAATCGCAAGAAAAAAAAATCTACCATCTCATTCACGAAGCACCTGGGGTAAAATTACTTCGAAACCAATTGCCTATTTCAATAAAAGCCCTCATTTATTAAGTTCCAAACTAATCAAGCGAATGAATCGGCACGGGGAACAAAATCTTTTCACAAGAGGTAGGCTACTTTATTTTTCATTCACAAATTCAGCCCATTGCAATTACATAGCTAATTTCCTTTTGGTCGTCCTTCCACTTATAATCTTTTCCATCCTAATTTCTTTTTGTAAAATTATCTTTTCCGAAGGAAAATAGGTGGTCTGTTTGATTTCAATTTTGTTTCTCTTCTGATTAACAGGGATTTTTATTCAGGTTATGGGATTCGGGAAGTAATTATTCACAAATCCCGCAAGAGTTTCTTTTGCTAGAAGGGCCAATTTCGGAGCGTGTATGCATTTTTCTTCTTGGGTTTTGTATTTTACTGAATAAGCCACTACCGTTTTTTTTACGTTTCTGTTTTCGAGTAAATACTAAACAGAAGCGTTAATGTGGGTAAATATATTTTACCTTTGTTTTGCAGAAAAGGTAATTAACTTAGTAATGAGCGAATAAAACGCAACTAACTACCTTATAAAAATAGATAACTTAACTAACTAAATTATAAAAAATTCCCTTCCAAGGAAAGGAGAAATGGAATGAGAGAGAGAGAGAGAGAGAGAGAGAGAGAGAGGGCGAGCGAGAGATAGATGGACATTCCAAATTATTCTATTCTAAGAAAAAGAGCAATATAATTCCAAAGGATTATATTCTAAAGAAAAATCCAATAAATCCTTCCAAAGCATTCACTTCCAAGGAAAGTACCAATACAATCTTTCCAAAAGATTCCTTTTTAATGAAAGATGAAATAAAATCGTTCCAAAGTATTCAATTCTAAGAAAATGAGTAATAAAATTATTACAAAGGATTCCATTCCAAGGAAAGAAACAATATAATCCTTCCAAAGGATTGTACTCCAAAGAAACGACCAATACATTCTTTACAAAGGACTCACTTCAAAGAAAACGAGTCATTGATTTATTCCAAGCTAATCTTTTCTATGGAAATGACCTTCAGAATCATTTTAAAGTTTGATAAAAAAGGCAGACGAATTATACGTACGTGCTGTGCTACAGCTTGATACATTACAGCTATTTAAATAATGAATAAATTAATTGAAAACCTGCTTCTTAGGAACGACATTTCGAAAGTGGATTTCATTAATAACAATGGTCAAGACGAATAAGAAACATATCCATGCTACCAATTTCAATCTATTGAATAAATTAGACCATTAATCACCTGTTATTACTAAGACAACACATATAATTTAAACCTCAAAGTGGTTTAGACGAGATATCTCGTCCATCACGATCTGACCAATTTTGCTTATGACGAGATATATCGTCATCAAGATACAATCAATTTTTTGTTTTTGTCAAGATCAAAATCTGGTAAGTTCTCTTTTAATGACGAGATATCTTGTCTAAGAGGATCTAGTAAATTTTCTTCTAATGACCTTCAATCACGTATAATTTAACCCTCAAAGTGGTTTAGACGAGATATCTCGTCCATCACGATCTGACCAATTTTGCTTATGACGAGATATATCGTCATCAAGATACAGTCGATTTTTTGTTTGTGTCAAGATCAAGATCTGGTAAGTTCTCTTCTAATGACGAGATATCTTGTCTATGAGGATCTAGTAAGTTTTCTTCTAATGACTTTCAATCACATATAATTTAACCCTCAAAGTGGTTTAAACGAGATATCTCGTCCATCAAGGTCTGAAAAATTTTGCTTATGACGAAATATATCGTCATCAAGATACAGTCGATTTTTTGTTTGTGTCAAGATCAAGATCTGTTAAGTTCTCTTCTAATGACGAGCTATCTTGTCTATGAGGATCTAGTTAGTTTTCTTCTAATGACCTTCAATCACATAGAATTTAACCCTCAAAGTGGTTTAGACGAGATATCTCGTCCATCAATATCTGACCAATTTTGTTTGCGACGAGATATATCGTCATCAAGACACAGTCGATTTTTTGTTTCTGTCAATATCAAGATCTTGTAAGATCTCTTCCAATGACGAGATATCTTGTCTATGAGGATCTAGTCAGTATTCTTATAATGACGCGAAACCTCGTCTATAAGGATCTAGTAAGTTTTCTTCTATTGCCAATGTATCTTGTCCATAAGGATCGAGTCAATTTTCTTCTAATGCAAGATACCTCGGCGAGACGACCACCAGGCCCAATAATAACTTAAACGAGAACCTATATTCCAAATAATATATCTTACAAGAGGCTCTTTCCATAAACTGAATGTTGATGGCGCTAATGTTTTTGTTAGTAATGAGTGTTTCAGAAGTGACGTAACTCATTAACATTTAACAACCCAGCTAAGCTTTGGGTAACGGGAAGTTGTCTTTGTCTTCTAGTGTTTTTTTCATTGTAAACCCCTCTCATTATAGTGATAGCAAAAAGAGAATTATCGTTTAACATCAAATAAGCATTAATTAATAAAGGTAAAGAAAATTTATTTATTTTTAAACATATTTAATGAGTAAACGTGACAGTAAAAATAAAGGTGTCAAGCAAAATCAAAAATAAGAAAAGGGTTCGATTAAAACTTAGTTTTAATCATAAGAATTACTAAGAGATGTTAATTTTATTTTGCATAGCAATAATGAGTTGTCTGTTTAGTAATAATATAATTATCTGAATTACGGTAACTATTTTTGCTGTATTTTTATCTCCAACGATAGCACTTTGAAATGTGTTTTACTGCATGTGTTCTTGACTTAAGTGGTGTTGCATTTAGAGCTCTCGGGTTACATACTTATCTTCTTTCTTGTTCCGTAATTCAACACACGGATGATAATTGGGTTGCTCCGCTTAGAAGATTACGGCAACGGTTTGAAAACTAGAATCTTTGACTTACTGATAAGACAGAAATACAGTTTGGGTTCTTAATTAATTTAGACTTGGTTCTAGTTCCTGATGAAAAGGGAAATATGTTCAACCTAATTGAACTAACTTTTGAGGAACTTTCGCAATCAGTTATCTCAATCTTTTCTTAGGCAACATTAGTCATCATGAATTATTTGGTAGAAAGTTTTGCACGTCTAGCTAAAATCGGAGGCAAAGACACATTTGCCATGGCAATCTGATGTACTTGAATTTTATTCATGAGAGTTCCAAATCAGTGTTTTTGAGAACTACATTAAGAAGTCAGTATGTTTCGAAAAACTCAGACTTCACGACGAATATAAACATTGTTATAAATTTCGTTGGAAATAAGGAAATAGATAAGTTTTTCCTGGAAAATGGAGAATAAAAAATTTATGTATATACAAGTGGGTGACAAAATTATTCTCCCGCTTTACCAATATTCTCTCATTGTATTTCATATGAAATTTACCAATTTGACGTGGTACTAGTTTTTGATGAAAAAGAAAATATGCTCAACACTGATTCAACTAACTTTTTAGGATCTTTCACAATCAGTTATCTCAATTTTCAATGACTCCAGGAACTGTTATGCAAGATAAGTTTTCATGAATGATTTGGAAGAAAGTTTTACACATATAGCTAGAATCAGAGGCAAAGAAAAATTTGCCATGGCACTCGTATATACTAGAATTTTATTCATATGTTCCAAATCGGTGTTTTGAAGAAGAAAGAAACATTAGAAAGTGTGTATGTAGTTCTCCAAAACATAGATTTCTTTCGAAAAACGCAGATTTCCCAACAAATCTAAACATTGGGCTAAATGTCGTTGAAAATAAGACAATAAATAATTTTTTCTAGAATATAGAGAACTAAACACTAATGTATATACTACATGTGTGGGTCACAAAATTAGTCGTCCCGTTTCTTTACTATTGTCATAAATTTTAAAAGGATGTTAAAATTATGATTTACAATTTTAAATATGAAAGCTTTTTCTCTTTTTTGTCCAACCATGAAAATTAACTGCCCTCAGAGGCACATCTTCATTAGATATCCACGGGTATCACCACTCCAAGGTACCAGAGTTATCTTTCCTCCCTTCAATTTTTACCATCGTCTACAATTGCTTTTTGTCTACTTTCTCCCTCATAGTAGGGCCTTCAAAGTTACCATCGTCTACCCTTGCTTTTTGTCTGCTTTCTCCCTCATTGTAGGGCCTTCAATTTTTACCATCGTCTACCCTTGCTTTTTATCTATTTTCTCCCTCTTTGTAAGGCCTTCAATTTTTACCATCGTTTACCCTTGCTTTTTGTCTACTTTCTCCCTCATTGTAGGGCCTTCAATTTTTATCATCGCAAACCCTTGTTTTTTGTCTACTTTCAACCTCTTTGAAGGGCCTTCAATTTTTACCATCGTCTACCCTTGCTTTTTGTCTACTTTCTCCCTCATTGTAGAGCCTTCAATTTTTACCAACCTCTACCCTTGCTTTTTGTCTACTTTCTCCCTCATTGTAGGGCCTTCAATTTTTACCAACGTCTACCCTTGCTTTTTGTCTACTTTCTCCCTCATTGCAGGGCCTTCAATTTTTACCATCGTCTATCTTTGCTTTTTGTCTACTTTCTCCCTCTTTGTTAGGCCTTCAATTTTTACCATCGTCTACCCTTGCTTTTTGTTTACTTTCTCCCTCACAGTAGGGCCTTCAATTTTTACCATCGTCTACCCTTGCTTTTTGTCTACTTTCTCCCTCATTGTGGGACCTTCAATTTTTACCATCGTCTACCCTTGCTTTTTGTCTACTTTCTCTCACATTGTAGGACCTTCACATTTTACCATCGTCTACCCTTGCTTTTGGTCTACTTTCTCCCTCTTTGAAGGGCCTTCAATTTTTACCATCGTCTACCCTTGCTTTTTGTCTACTTTCTCCCTCATTGTAGAGCCTTCAATTTTTACCAACGTCTACCCTTGCTTTTTGTCTACTTTCTTCCTCATTGTAGGCCCTTCAATTTTTACCATCGTCTACCCTTGCTTTTTGTCTACTTTCTTCCTCACTGTAGGGCCTTCAATTTTTACCATCGTCTACCTTTTCTTTTTGTCTACTTTCTCTTTCCTTGTAGGGCCGCGGCAGCTCGGTTGCAAGAAAAAGGGATTACCATTTTGAGGGTGGCGTCGTGTACAAAAGGGGACTGATGCACGTTAAATCTGTCGTGGCCTCAAATTTCCTCGCGTTGGAGTGGTGTGGAAGTTTGGCGAATGAAGGTGCCACTGAGGTGTGATCTCGTCATTTGAACGTGTTTGAAATTGCGTAATGTTGCCCCTAGGATCTTTCCTTTCGGGCTTGATCTCAGACCATCGCCAATTGCTCGTTGTGTTGCTCCAGTGTGACGTTAATAAAAAAATACCGAAATACTCCCTCGTTGTATTGTTTGACTTTGCCAAGCATGATCTTTATGCCATGAAACCACCCGGAAACAAGCAAACAACCCATCACAATTATTGAATAATTGTTAAAAGATTTGCTAATATATTTTAAATATAACGCACCTATAAAATAAAAAACATAGTATTCGGTCATAGTAAAAATTGACAACGTTTAGCAAGAACAGGAAAATCAAAGTCTTACATTATGTATGAAATTTGCATTACATGTTAGTGATTAGGTTGTTTTTACAGTAAATATCATTGTCTAAACGAGATATTTGGACAAAAAAGACTAATTTCATGCTATCCTGCAAGAAAATAAGATTCCAGTGGAATATTCTATTCCATGGATATAAAAATGTGATTTCTCCAGATTAACTCATAAAGATATGGGTAATGATGGGATGTAAATCTTTAAACTGAGATAATATTTTAAAGCATTTTGATCTTTTGTGTACTAACCAGATCTTTGTAATACAAGCACGACGTTTTGGACTACTGTAAGGGTGAACCTAAGCTAGTATTTAACTTTAAGTTTCCCCTACGTATAATCTCAATGCTTTCAATGAATACAACCTTAGTATAGCAATAAATTCATGTCTGTCAGCATCTAAGCATAGAATCAATTTCTTTGTTACGTGATACTCTATATTCATCATTGTTTTAGGATAAACCCTTCATTTAACTATAGGAAACTTAAATTTGACAATCATATATTTCTCTTTTTAGCAATATGTGATTCAAAAGGGTCCTTTAAAAGTAAATCACTAAAAATTAATTACTGTAAATAAAGAGGTTATTACATGACATCAATATTTTTGACTCCATATGCTTTTATGATTTACAATCTTGATAGATATTTTAAACACTAATTTATTAAGCAGAATACATACTTCTACCATCAAGCTTTGTTGCCACAAAATGGCAATTTAAGATTTTGTAAAACTCAAAGACAGTATTGAACTTCCAAGCAAATATTGTCTCACACACACAAGCCAAGTTAGTTTACAATTCAAGTAATTCCACACTGTAGACATAAACTGATAAAACTTAACTCTGCTATTAGAAGCTAATCCTAAAATTCATATATTAGCATCTGCGTTCTCCCTACTCAAATTTTCTGCTGTATTACAATGATAATGTTCAGCAGACGAGGTTTGATTAGCTAATAAATTCATTTTGCGTTGGATCAGATTTAATGAGCAGGCTAAAATTGATCTCATATACTTCTGGTATTAAAATTAGACGCTCTAATTTAGAACCATAGGATATAATGTTGGATGTCAATTTATGCAGAATACAATATTAATATTCTATACTCCTACACGAACATTGAGTATTTTAGATTAAAGAATTTACGGTGCAAGTTTTGGTATACTACGAAACACAAGTATATCTGCTCTTAAACATAACATTTAATGACATAATCTATTACTTAATATATAGTTTAGAAATATTATGCTACAGAATTATCCCTCAAGTGTTTATATTCACAAGTCTTCACCCTTCAAGCAAAACTTGCTTTTCAAAGTTAAAGCCTTAAGGCAAATATGGCGTCGCAGTAGCTCTGTTGGTGAGGTGGCGAATTAGCAACTGGAAGGTAGAGAGTTCGAAACTCGATCAATCAAAATACCACTGTGTACGTAAGGGCTGGTGGACGTTAAATATGTCGTGGTCTCAAATGCCCTCACTTTGGCGTGGTATGGAAATTTGGAGAGTGGGGTGTAAGCCCAGTTGCGACCTCGTCATATGACCTTTCCTCAAAATTACGAGGTATTGTCCGCGGATCCTTCCCTTCGGGTTTGATCCAGGACCATAGCCAATAGCAAACGACAGTCCGGTCTGTTATGTTGCTCCAGTGCGACGTTAATTATAATACCTACCATCCATTCCGCCATTACCTAAAAAACATCCTGTATTAACTATTAGCAAATTTGTGCATGTATACATATTGATTTACTCATAAGGATTCCAATGAACGTTACATTTCTAGTGATTTGAATATACCTGTAAATTTTCTTTACAATCTGTTGGAAATTCTTTCCTTTGATCTCCTGTTTTTTCACACATTTTTTGCATGTTTATGGGAAAACTTCAAACTTCCTGGTTTATGTCTCTAATATTCATGAGGTGCTCCAAGGGTTGGATTTATTTTATCCCAAGACAACGCAGGAACTAAAATTCTTCTTGAGTTTTCCAGGCTTATGTAAAATGTTTTGGAAAAGTTTGGGGCAAAAGACTTTCACAAAGTTTTATCGTAACTTTGTATCACTTATAAATTCTCGTTTCCTACCGGTAAAAAATATGCGCAACAGAAAAAAAGTTTCTAAAGCTACTTCTGCAACTTTTTTCCTGGAAAACAAGTTTAATATCACAAGTTCCAGGTCAATTGTATTGGTAAATAAATCTCGAGAAGAGATGATAACTAATTCTGCCAATAAAATGCTGAAAAGTATTTTTTTTTTAAATTTAAAACAAGTCAAAAATATAATTAACAAAGATAATAATAAACGGAAGGGTAAAATAAACTTAAACTTGATAATTTAGGCTATACTAGTGTATTTTAATATCATTGATCGTTAAATTTCATATTTTCTGTTAGCTTTGCTTGGAAAACTGGGCTCCCACAAATAGCATATTTTGACCTAGTGTGTACGTTTGGAGAGTGTTTTGCCAGCTCAGATGTGCCCTCGTCACTGACAGTAGTTCAAAATAAGGTTGACCCCGAATCTTCGGGATTGATCCTGGAATTATCTGAAGAAGTAACGGATTAGCAACCTGTGGGTTGCGAGTTCACAACTAGGTCCAGCCAAAGACAATTGTGTACAAGAATGTGAACATTAAATCTGACATGGATTCAAATGTCCTCAGGTTGGTGTGGTGTGGAAGTTTGGAGAGTAGTGTGCCGTGGTTGAAAGTTACGAGGAGTTGCCCTCCCATCCTTCCCTTTGGGATTCATCCCAGATTGTTGCCAATAGCACGCTGTGTTGCTCCAGTGCGACGTTAATTATTACCTATCTACCTACATCTGACTATTTCCAGTTTTTCTCAACCAAAGACCATCGCGTACAAAGGTGACTGCCGCGTGTTAAATCCGTAGTGACACCTTAAATGTCCTCACGTTGTCGTGGTGTGGAAGTTTGAAGAGCAGTGTACCAGATCAGGTGTGACTTCATCATCTGACGGTGGTTAAAAATTACGTGGTATTGATATAGGATCTTTGCTTTGGGGATTGAACCCGTTATATTTCTCCAGTGCAACGTTAATTAACTTCTTTGCTTCCTTCCAAATTCTACCGATTTCGAATCGTCAAGGAAATAATAAGTGCAGATGAAACTTTAAAGATAATGTATGCAAAATTAAGATCATGCCCCAACAAAGGACCGAAATGCTACAATCTCAGAACTGAAAGTAATCCAGACTTCCAGCAAGTACCAATAATCCCTTCTTGAAGTTGAGTTGAGACATTACAATTGCAGAACTCTTCTTTCCCCTTCTTTAGAAACCGAAATCGATATTGCAGAGCTTATAAAATAGCTGTTTAACTACGCTTGCCTCCGAAGACACAACACCCGACGGAATATTAATGCCGCGTAATAGTTTATGGAACAAGTCGCATCCTGGCAAGCCGAGAGAAAACACTTCAGTGCCAGCTGTCACTTTGGGACGCAGATGTGACCGGATAACGTCGTATCAAAAGAAAGCGGTATCTGTCTCACAGGAAGCTCTGAGCGAGGCAATTGCGTGTACTAGAAGGGAAACAAAAGAAATCTAATCACAAAGCTATTTTCTGCTGTTCTATTAGCAAAAAAATTGGCAAAAACAGGATGAAAAGCGTGTTATCATTTCTTCTAGATTTCATTTCGTGATAACTTTTGTAACTTCCCAAATGCGAGATTTTTTTTTTTGACGAATTAAGAAATCGAACAAATAGGAGCATATTACTGGTTTATAAATTAAACACACTGACGAAAATTTTAAATAATTAAGTAAATAAATATGTATATATTTATAACCTTCAAGTATATATTCTTAAATTAACGAAAGAGCGCAATAAAAAGCAGGGGGTATTCAACCAGAAAACGAAAGTGAAAACGAATTCTTAAAACTAACCATGCAAGCGCGCTCGTTAATTTCGTTATTTGAATGAAATAAATATTTACCTGTCAGACATAGTTGCAGATTTTGAGCACTCCTCTGTCAGTGTGTTGTATTTTTTTATTTTTTTTTCGCCGACCAACCGGTTTAGTGGTTAAGGTGTTGGCCACTGGATCGGAAGGTTCCTGGTTCGATTCCGGGGTTAAGGCATGGATGTAATTGTGCTGTCCTTAGTTAGGGGTAGTGATGGTCGCCCATTGGGTGCCCCTTCACAGATGACCATCGCTTCCCGGCCTTGCAGTGGCCTATGATTAACAATCGAGTGCCCGCCGTAATAAAAAAGAAATAATTTATTTTTTGAAATTTTGTTGTATATATATATATATATATATATATATATATATATATATATATATATATATATATATATATATATATATATATATATATATATATATATATATATATATATATATATATATATATATATATATATATATATATATATATATAGCTGCAGCGGGTTTGATTTCGTTTTGTTCATACTCTTTTTTTTTTTTTGGTGTTTTGCTTTTTAATGGTGTTTGGGGGAGTATATGAGCATTTTTTTCAGCCTAATGCTGCTCATATGTAGAAAAACATCATTTTATATTGTCTGGGTCTGGCTTCTCCTTAATGACGCTCTGATCCACAACATTTCTTCTTTTTTTACCACTTTTGTTGTAATTCTTTTGAGTTACCAGTGTTCTTGAAAATATATTGCTTATCATGCTATGTCTACAACTTCAGTGCGCTTGCATGGTTAGTTTCGAGTTCAGTCCTTGTAAGCATGAAATACACGTGGCAAGAAGTTTAGTAGTAACCAGCTGAAGGAGGAAATTCGAGACATTTATCCATTGGAACAACGAGGATGCACCAGACACTTTGTGGTTTATGAAAGATGGTGCCCGACCACACTGTGCTTCTGCAATGCTCCCCTTCCTTGATAAATACTTCAGTAGCAATCATTGCTCTAAATTATTTCAAAGAGATCGAATAGATTGGCCCCCATATTCCCCTGGTCTCAATCCATGCGACTTATCTTTGCGGGGCTACTTGAAGGACATGGTTTACAGTAAGAATCCTCAAAGGCTAGAACAGTTCATCTGTGAGGCGAGTGTATCCATTTCAGTGCACACATTGCGGTAGGTGGCTTCAAACGTCTCCTTTTGCTTGTGTCAAGTGATTGCTGTTCAAGGTGCCCATTTCATATCCATTGTTTTGTGATTCGACACCTGTTTACGGAAGACAATTTACATATTATTTAAAGGGGAAAATAATCAAGATTTCAGCGCCGTCTACTATACAAAGTTGTAACTAATTTTGTAAACCGGACTATTTCAAATTCCAGGCCCGCTTTGAAAACGTACCACTTGTTTCATCTATCTATCTATCACTGTTTCGCGTTATTTAATTTCAAAGTTATGAAGTTTTTTCTGAAACACCCTGTATATATAGAAATAAAGCATTATTGTAAAGCTTTAATGGCAAATGTTGTAATTTTTTTTTGCATTTCATATGTCCCATTTTTGTGTATAGCCCGTTGTGTTGCTCTAGTACGATGTTAATTGAAAATTACCATTACCATTTTCGTTTGGTTTCATTTGGTTTAGTTTTAACACACTATAATGACACTATAGAGAGTTCATAGAATATGTGCAGCTTGAATAAAATAATACGTATGCCATATTGTTTACAAACAGTGGATAGTGAACAGACAAATTCTGTTATTTGAACATTAAAAACTACCCAGATACATTGTATGATTAAAAAAAAACAGAAACCGAAATATTCTCCTAACAAGATGTAGAACCGAAATGTCAAGCATCTCAGCTCTTCTCTACCGATTCAATTTCGAAGATTCATTAGAATGCCATACATGTAATAACTCCTTTGACCATATTTCATTTTATTGTAAAAAGCTACAAAGAGAACGTCATAGCCTCTTCCAAAATTTAAAACTAACTCTGACCTCGTACATTAATTAATGAGTTAGTGAATCATGCTTTCAAGAATATATCCAACACATGAAAATTATTCCTATTTCTACAGGCAATCTAAAACAACTCAACTCTACCTCAACGAAATCCCGAACTTGTACAGAACAATAAAGACGAGGAACGATTATTGTCAGAGCCATAAGTCTCAAAGGACACAGCCTTAATCTTAATACTATTATTTCCTTTGGTTTCAGCTCTTTTCTTAGTATCCAGTGTATTTAATAATGGAAAATAGATTGACGTTATTATGACTTTATTAAAGCAAAATATATTTATTTGCATTCAGAAGTTTTATATCTTCCACCAAAGTAAGGTAAGTTGTTTTGTCGTGCATGGTTTATCAAACACGGGTTTGCGCGAAGGATACTAAAAATTTTAAATACTGTATCCTCTCCTCTTAAAGTCCTATCCTAATTATAGTAACTATTAGTACTGATAGTAAGTATTAAATGATTGATGATGATCAGTCTTACTAGTTTCCACCCCAAAAAACATCAGCCTATTTTATACGTAGTACTTTTCTATTTGTCTAAAATTAAGTAGTCTCTATCTCTAATGTCGTTGAGCAAATGGCATATAAATTGTACCTAACCTTGCCTCATACGGCCGTATTCACAAGTCCGAGTTAACTCGAGGATCAACGATAATCCACGAGTTATCGAAAAAACCGTATTCACAAGTCCGGATCCGTGGTTTAAACTGCCGGTTCGGTGTTACATTTGATCCTCCGAAATTGGCGAGTTAACTCGCGAGAAAGAGTTACGCATGCGCAGTACTACCTTTTCAGCGATACAAAATGGATGACACATTTCATTCTATGCTAAATTACAGTTTTCCTGTGACGATTGGATTGGACGTATCATTACGGAGCACATGCTACATAGCAGCTCATGTCCTCATCATAATATTGCTTAAATGGAAAATTTAAAACATAATTTTATTGAAATTGAAAAGTAAAAGGAAAAAAAGGTAGCATCGTAATCTTGAACAAGCAGCTTGGCGAAAAGATAGATGGCGGTACCTCCGTCAACAAAGCCGGAGAGAGCGAACGGTAGAATATGACCATGGCAGATACAAATTCGTAGTAGAATAAAAATTATTCTGTTGATTTATTACGAATGAAAGGAAATTGACAATGCAAGTTACTTTTCACGACACCCACTCGCACCCATACTGACAAGTACAAAGATAATCAGATTACATTCATGTGTCAAGACATTGTGTACAATTCTTTCTTGCCAAATTTAGGTTTCCATAAAAATCCAATTTGAAATTAAATACCTTCGCATTTCTTTTCCTAAACCCATATTAAAATGCTGTGTGAGTCCTATTTATTCACAATTTGGGGGAATCAATTATACGGCGAAGTAAGTGCTTGATCAGTATGAATGCAGATTCGGACGTCGTAACCAATGTAAACAATATTATGTGATCGTGAAGAGACGGTAGTAGCCAATCACATCGAGTGTCTCATTTTAATCCCCGGATCACTTAACACGCCGTTTAAGAATACCGTTCTTGATAATCCTCGAGTCAACTTCGTGGATCAACTGATCCTCGAGTTAACTCGAGACTTGTGAATATGGCCGATACTGACACAAAAATCTAATCTTTGGCAGTATTAGGTCTACATAACAAACAATTGAACTCTTAATTGCTTAAATCGAAGTTATATAGTAATGAAAATCATTTTTGAGTTTGAAAGAACCATCTAAGTAAACAAATCGTATTAATTGTGTCATCCCTCAACCTACTTCTCAATAAACTAATAAACTAATAACGTAAATATTACCAGCGGCCGAGAAGAAGTCCCTCTCAGCTTCAACACTAGTTGGTTTAACCGTCATTAAGAGAGCCGCGGTAGCTCAGTCAGTAGAGCGTCGGGCTCGCATCAGAAGTGTTGTGGGTTCTGTCCTCGGCGGAGCCTGCAATTCTGATGATTGCGAGATCGGCGCTTCGACCTGGCTAAAGACCGTCGTGTTCACTAATGGTGACTGGGGCACGTTAAATAGGTCGTGGTCACAAAGTCCTCCATGTTCCCATACCAAATCAATACCTCTGGGGGTCATCGGCCTCTGATTGGGATCTAAATTACGATATATGTGAGTGAATGGATGTATGAAAGGGACCTTCCTGTAAAACGGATGTGTCATGTATGTTGAGCAAAGTCGGACTTCCTCCCAATGGGGCTCAATAACATGGAAGGCGCACCCCCTCGCCTCTTGCCGTCTTCGACGGGCCTGGCACTCCTCTGGTCTGCCAGTGTAGGCATGAGAAACAACAACCGTCATTAAGAAGTCGTACATAAGAGACAAATATTTTCCTTTGACGAAATTTCATATATATGAAATCATTTCTTTCTTCATTATTTTCTCAAAATCTGTTTCTTTTCTTAAGTTTGTCTTTTTGCAATAGTCTTCATTTTCTTGCAGAATTTGTTTTTATAATTACCCTTTATTAAAAAAAATATTACTGATAATTTAATTTATTACTTTTGCTAGAATTCTCCAAAATTGATAAATCGTAAGAGATGATTGAAAAATTTAAAATCGATTAATTCACAATCGATTGTTTAATAAACGATTTCGCGACTTTAAAGTTGGGTTTGAATAATCGATTATTTAATTAAAAAACATTCGGTTTATCGGATCCAGACCGGATCCGATAGATGTTGCCGGATCCGGTAGTTAGCTAAATGATGCCGGAATCGCCGGATTACCGGATCCGCCGGATCGGATTGCATTCCCTTAACGGGTTGTCAAGTATTACTGCTACAGAGATGGATCTCAGATCATAAGATCCGAGATCCATCAGCAGACGCACCTACCCATGTCATGGACTTGTTCAACTCAGAGGATGACCACCGGACCGTATTTAAAAGGCACTGATCAACTCCAGTACCTTTTCATTACTGGTACCTCAGTAAAACACCAGGCTAGCTGCCTGCTTTAAATTTGTCCCTGACATTTTACAAGACTCATCTGCCAGTGCCCCAAAACTTTTTTTGCCGACTCAATGACTTAATGTAATTTTTTTTACTGGGATGAAAAACAAGAAATACTGTGTCACTTTTACATCCCATATCCCATCAAAATATTTCTTTGAATGTTTCAGCGATCCTTACATATAAGAGGATTAATGAATGTACAAATTGATTAAAACAACTTGAAAAATTAATTGTTTGGATTGGTAATTGGTTGTAAGATTATTTTTATTGTTAAGTATTTACAGCCATGTTTAAAAATAATGAAAATCTAAACTAAGCTTTTAGCTTCGTTAAACAACAAAATAATACTTAAAATGTTGTCTGTAGAAGGATGATTGTTAATTAAATTCATCAGTTTGAGTAAAACTTTTAACTAACTCTACTAATTAGAGAGAAACTAATTAACTACTGTCGTAATTAGTTGGCAATAGTAAGTCTTATATAAACTGATTAAAAAGTTTTAATGATAATTATAGTACTTCAATTTTTTTAATTAAGAGCGATAAACACCAATTTTATGTTTTAAACAATGAAAACATTTAAAGAAAAACGGATAAAACTTTTAAATAACAAACTATAAAATGTATCTGAAAATATATCAATATTAATTATATTCATCGTAAGCGTATTATTCAAGGGTAAACATTCTCTGTTAAAAAGAGCGTTGCGTTTAAGAATTGCAGTTGGTTAACAACATGCAGTTTTATATAAATCGAATACTGTTTAATGGAAATGGTTTTACTCCGATTTCCGAAACCTGTAAGCGATACACCAGTTTTATATTTAACAATATCAAAAACTACAACAGTAAATTGGCATTACTTTTTCTAGCCGTTTTTGGACTCGAAGTAATCAAAACATTTAAAGACAAATAGAGAAATTTCGAGTTTCAGATATAAAACAATAATAATAAAGTTCAAATATCGCAAACTCAAGTACCAAAAAAGCTCCAACAAAGTCTTTATCCTCATACAGCTTTTGAAGTTCCTTTCTTTACGAGGGAAAGAAAAATAAACTTTTACTGACAAAAGATCATTACGTCACATAGATAAACTCAGCAGACCAGATATTTTGTTCTATTAAATTCTTTCGAAAAAGTGCTTATGTCCGTACTTTATATAGGGTCCTTTATAGAGTTAGAGTAAGTTTTTTCGCTCTGTAACAAGCGAAAATAAAATAGTAAAAAGTCGCACTTTTTTTATTTGGATGATTACATAAGAACAGGGGGTAAAAACCAGGAATATATTTCACCCAACGATATTTATTGTAAAGTAAATATTCCGATTAATATTTTATTAGAGATAATTTATTCACTTAAAAGTTCGAAGTTTGTATTTGTTTTGCAAGAGATTTTTATATAAATATATATTCACTCCCTTTTTTTATTTCCTCAGTTCCAGAATTAAATTTATGTATTTATCTTTATTGATATTCAATGGCCCTTAAATAAGTGATAAAAATAATGAATTAATAGGTGTTCCACAAAAATGTCAAGACGGAAAAATTATTGGAATTATTAATAGTATATTAATAGAGTTTAAATATAAAAATTAATAAATTTTATCACGCTTTCCTGTTTTCCTGAAGAGAAAATACGGATGGTTATTGTGGGTTTTGTGAAGAGAGAACCAAAAGCAGGCAAGCTCTACGCCAAAAACCATCCAATAAAATACAAAAAATATCTAAAATTTAATATAATCTAACCGACAATAAAATGAAGATTTAAAACATGCAATATAAAATACAAATATTATGAAAATGAAAATAAATATTTAAGCGCTTTAACTGGTGACGAATAAACTAAGTAAAGAGTAACATAACTAGTAAGTATTTTAAAAGTTTTAATGAATTAATGTAGGGCGAATGATAAAAGGAGAATGAGAAAAACAGGAAAATGATAAAACCACTCATTAAAGAAATTATTTCTTTTATTTAAAATTTTTTAACTAAACAAAATTTAAGTCTCTCTATATTAATTTTAAAAAATAGTTACCGCCGCAGGATTGAAAACTCGCTTTTTTCCCTCGATTCTTTGACAGTTTAGAGTGCATTAAGTCTTGAAGTGAAAAAAAAAAGCGAAATTTCTCTAAAGCGAGTAAGCAAAAGACGTGCAAATTTTCAGTCGTGATTTTTTTAGAGTACCTCTAAATGTGATTTTTTTGCACAACGCCGAGTTTCTTTAGAAATTTCAAATTGGTTCCTAATAATATTTTTTTTTGAAATTCGGGAAAAATTGGGATATTTTCGTTTCTTTTTGTTAAAACTGTCACATCTATAGCTTATTACTATTACTTCTTAAATTTGAAAACATTACAGGAAACCTTAGAATGTACTCTTCTTACGGTACAACTATTTTAAAAATTGGTTAGTAAGTAAATTCGATGCGATCAAAAGTTAGTCATACAAATTTCGGAATATTGGGAAATTTTCGTTACTTTTTGTTAGAACTGTCATATCTATAGCTTAAATCTATTATTTTTAAAATTTGAAAACATCACAGGAAACCTTAGAATGTACTCTTTCTTACTGTACATGTACGGGCAACGCCGGGCTAACCACGCAGTGGCTTGCGTAGTATATATATTAAAAAAACATAACACTATAACAAAAAAAAATCGACGCATCAAGGAGTTGTACGATTGTGATAAAAATTGGTGGATGCCAAGAACAAAAATTGAACGATTAAAAATTCAGAACAATTGAATGACCGTTTGAAAGGGAGGAAGACGATAAGGCGTTGGTCCACCTCTGGCTTGGATGCAAGCTGTCACCCGGTGTGGCATTGACTGTAAAAATTCCCGGATGGTGTCCTACAGAATTTCTTGCAAAATTGTCTCCAACTGTCGGACTAAAGTGTCAACATTCTGGGATGGTTGAAATAGCCTTCCCATAACGCCCCAAATGTGCTCTATGCGAGAGAGATCAGGATCCCTAGTTGGAAAGCTTGCAGGCAATTAATAGCAGCACGTGGGGCCGGGCATTATCTTGTTGAAAAGTAAGTCCGGTGTGTCGCAAAAGGAACGGTAACACAACCGGTCGCAGAATGTCCTTTATGTACCGCTGTGTTGGAAGTGTGCCAGATATGACTACCAAAGGGGTCCGGCTATCAAAAGAGATGGCACCCCAGACCGTAACGTCTTGTTGTGGGCATGTGTGGCTGCAATTTTTAGGATCCCCACGCTGCCCTGGACGTCTCCAGAAACGTCTGCGGTTGTTCACGACACAGTTGAAGATCCCTAAGGACTATACGTCCCCAGTCCGTTCCAAGTTGATCGAGCCCTGCATAACTCCAGGAAAACTCCTTCTGGGTGCGTAGATTTTTTGTTATAGAGTGTATTATTATATTGTCTTAACGTCAATGGGATACTTCTTTGTTTTTCACGTCCTTCCTAACATTGCATATTGTACAAGGGGGATAAATTATAACGGGAAATTTTCCATGGTAACTTAAGTTACAATCAGACATTTTTCAATATCAATGTTCTGCAAAAAACTATTTTGTTTCGAGCCTTGACACTTCTTCTGCTTATTCTTTTATAAAATAACCTCCTGAATTCGAATATGACTACCGTTTTTCGACGTCAAATTTGATTAAGAGTGGGGAAAAGGATTATTTTAACCATTAAATTTTTTTTGAGATCTAGCTCGAGAGGAGAAAAGCTCTAAAACATGAACATTTGTAGCAAGAGGGAGATTTGGGGTGGATTTGTCCACTTAAATCGTAAAAAAAATCATTACAAATAATCGGTTTTCTGGGTTTTTTTTTTCGCAATTGTTTCACTTGTTTTCGATATAATTCAGCTTCTTGCCCCCCTTTTCCTCCCCCAAACACTTTCAACTAATAAAAATATATAGCAACAATTTTGGCTAAAAGGGGGTCAGATATTCGGGAGAGGTCCCGAATCCCTCGCAAGAAAATTTAGAAGATTCACTGTGCGACGATGACGCTCTCAATAACTCCGGAGCTTCGTGGTTTGCGCAGGTATTTTGATACTTTGACAAGTTTAAACTTGTCAAAGCATGAAAAGGGGATTGTCAAGCTGGCGATTGACGACAAGGATTGGGCTGCAAACAGTCGAAGTCACACAAAAGTAACAATCTGTGAGATGATAGCGAGGTTCACGCCAAACCATGGGCACAGCAAATGACATTGATTTACGGGTACCTTTGAGCCATTTGGTCAAGCTACTGTAGTGCAGCAAAACTTTGGAGCCCAATCCTTGTCCTGATCGCCAACTTGGCAATCAAAGTAAAACTGATAAGCAGTTTTAAGAAGCGGAGAAAAGAGTTGTCGTTGCGGCTTTTAAAGTCAATTCACCGCAAACATAGCAGAAGCTATTGGGATGATTTTTACACTCGCGTGGCATAGTTAAACAGCAACTCAATGCTCGGTATTAATAAAAACTTAAACTCACGTACTGTAATTCACTTTGAAAAAGCCGGAGCAAAACAAGTTGGACCGTTTTACACAATTTATCTACTTGGAAACACAGAATCCCCACCTAGAACACCGAAAAGTTGACTCTACGATCGCGAAAAATGTAATGAGGGAAGACAACGACTACAGTTTACAACTATAGTGATAAAAGCAATGCAAGCTTAAAATTGTCAACGCATGAAAATTCCCACAGAAACCACGAAGCGCGCGAGTTATTGAGAACGCCACCGTCGTACAGCGAATCTTCCAAACTTTATTGCGAGGGATTCGGGACCTATGCCACCCCCTACAATTAGTTGGGGGTCTTTTGAGCAATAAAAGAGGGGGCTAGAAGTTGGAATATGCAGAAAATAAGTGAAAAAATTGCGAAAACCCCCCCAGAAAAAAACGATAATCTCTAATGATTGTTTTACAATTTAAGGGGATAAATCCCCCCCCCCGAATCTCCCTCTTTGCTACAAATGTTCATGTTATAGAACTTTTCACCTCTCTAGCCCCTCAGAAGAAATATAATGGTTAAAATTATCCTTTTCCCCACTCCAAATCAAATTTATGTCCATAAAATTATATCGAAAAGTGATAAACATATGGGCGTGCGTCCTCAGAAAACGGTGGGTGATGGGGGAAAACGGGGGTCATATTCGGATTCAAGAGATCATTTTACATAAGAATCAGCAGGAATGGTGTCATGGCTCGAAAAAAAATAGTTTTGAAGAGCAGTGATATTAAAAATTTAATTCTGATTGTAACGTAAGTCACCATATATATATATATATATATATATATATATATATATATATATATATATATATATATATATATATATATATATATATATATATATATATATATATATAAAATATATATATAATATATATATATAATATATATATATATATATATATATATAATATATAATATATATATATATATATATATATATATATATATATATATAATATATATATATAATATATATATAATATATATATATGCATATATATATTTATATATATATATATGTATATGTATGTATATATGTATGTATATATGTATATATATATGTATATGTATGTATATATGTATGTATATATGTATGTATATATATATATATATATATATATATATATATATATATATATATATATATATAATTTCAAGAACACAAGAATTTCTAAAAAAATGTAACAAAAGTCTTAAAAAATAATAAAAAATGAAGAAATGTTGGTGGATCAGGGCGTCATCAGGGAGGAGCCTGACCCAAACAACATAAAATGGTGTTTTCTACATATGAGCAGCATTAGGCTGAAAAAATTGCTCATACACTCCCCCAAACACCACCAAAAATCAAGTAAAACAAAAACAGAACAAAATACCAAAACATAGCAGGAATAGAACGAAATGAAACCCGAAGCCGCAGCTGGGATATCATCAACAACAAACCTAAAAATTGCCACCAAATGCCATCAATTACACAGTCTAACTTATATGCTAACATCATACCTCCGATGCAACAAGTCCAAAAATAATAATAATAATATGAAAATCCCCAGCCCCTTATCAAAAATATATTCATAAAAAGTAAAAAAATAAAAATAAAATTGAAAAGTAATTCCCATGGCTCTGGGTAAATTACGAAAAATAATTATTCATGTGTTGTGTAGGTGTTGATATTAATAAATCTTTCAAAAATATTTTTAAAGAATGAAAACGGGTATTTGTTATTGAGAAGTGTGTTTTTTAGATATTTACATTGTAATAAAAAGTTAGCATCAGAATTACAAATTTTTTTGAAACGTACCAATTGACCAGCTATCGTGTTGTAGTATATTCTTTTAGAGATATTGGAGTCCCAAAATATTAATTTATTGACTGTAAATTTAAAATCGCTTCGTTTATCATATACATTAATGTCAACTTTGCCGGATGAAACAGAAATTTTTATGTCTAGAAAATCAGTATTATTGTTATCCAGATTGGTTTTAATTAAAGAAAGTTCGTCTGGATATAGATGGATTTCCAAATATTAGCAAAGTTGCTATTATTAAAAACAATTAAATCATCAATCATAATTTGATGATTTAATTGTTTTTAATAATAGCAACTTTGCTAATATTTGGAAATCCATCTATCCAGACGAACTTTCTTTAATTAAAACCAATCTGGATAACAATAATACTGATTTTCTAGACATAAAAATTTCTGTTTCATCCGGCAAAGTTGACATTAATGTATATGATAAACGAAGCGATTTTAAATTTACAGTCAATAAATTAATATTTTGGGACTCCAATATCTCTAAAAGAATATACTACAACACGATAGCTGGTCAATTGGTACGTTTCAAAAAAATTTGTAATTCTGATGCTAACTTTTTATTACAATGTAAATATCTAAAAAACACACTTCTCAATAACAAATACCCGTTTTCATTCTTTAAAAATATTTTTGAAAGATTTATTAATATCAACACCTACACAACACATGAATAATTATTTTTCGTAATTTACCCAGAGCCATGGGAATTACTTTTCAATTTTATTTTTATTTTTTTACTTTTTATGAATATATTTTTGATAAGGGGCTGGGGATTTTCATATTATTATTATTATTTTTGGACTTGTTGCATCGGAGGTATGATGTTAGCATATAAGTTAGACTGTGTAATTGATGGCATTTGGTGGCAATTTTTAGGTTTGTTGTTGATGATATCCCAGCTGCGGCTTCGGGTTTCATTTCGTTCTATTCCTGCTATGTTTTGGTATTTTGTTCTGTTTTTGTTTTACTTGATTTTTGGTGGTGTTTGGGGGAGTGTATGAGCAATTTTTTCAGCCTAATGCTGCTCATATGTAGAAAACACCATTTTATGTTGTTTGGGTCAGGCTCCTCCCTGATGACGCCCTGATCCACCAACATTTCTTCATTTTTTATTATTTTTTAAGACTTTTGTTACATTTTTTTAGAAATTCTTGTGTTCTTGAAATTATATTGCTTACCATGCTATGTCTGCAGCTTCAGCGCGCTTGCATGGGTAGTTTCGAGTTTCGATTTCTGGTTAATGCACCCCGGCTGTTTGGTTATTTTTTGTTATTTTGTGTGTGTTATGTTATTTTGTATATTGTATGTTGTTATTATATATATATATATATATAAATGACAGTTTTTCTCTTCTAACACAAACTAATAGAAAAAAAGAATTTTAACACTGAGAGTACTGAAGACGGACAAAAAAAGTGGGGGAAGCAGTATATAAATGATCAGATGACAAACCGAAAACGTTCTTGGAGAGAATGCGCTAGCTCGTTGACCGCTGGACCAAATGCATCGAAAAGGACGGTTACTATTGCATGTATAAAAATGACGAACTTGTTCAACCCCTATATTTGTGTAAATAGATTGAAAAACTAAAGTTGCGTTTAAATGGCTGATTTTCACTCGCAGATGACGGTCTCCAGGGCTTCTATGGACAATCAATAGCATCTCTGTATTCAAACCACTTGCTTCAGTTTCTACACGACCCCTTACAGATCGCGGAGTTCCAATAAATCTGTTAAACTCTCCCACCAGAGCCCAAAATCGCTTGCGGGTGGAAGATAAATAGCCCAAATCTAATTCGGCTGACCGAAAGTAAACAGAATTTTACCCGGAGAAAACCCAAAGACAGCGGCTCGTAAAGGCAGTCTGGACAAACACCTGAGGACCCGGGTAGACGGGCAGGCGTCGCCACCTGGCACTCGGAAATTTCCTCGGCGCAGTGATTGAAGATTCCTCCGGGCATACTTCATCTCAAGTGCGAGGCAGGAAATTTCATCTATTTTAAATATAAATTCGAACGGGGTAGATTATGGATGCGTGGTTGCAGATGGGAATTCCGACGTGTGACTTTTTTCACGATGGTCTGGGTATACGTGAAAGAAATATGAATTTGAGATACATTGAGGTCGATTGTCGAGTGTTGGAAATGGTGTAAGGTTAGGGAGGTAGGTGATTGGATTAACTTCTACGCTGGGGCAGATAGACAATTGTTACCACTAAAATTTCTTTTATACCAGCGGCAGGGTATAGATCTGTGTACGGTGGGTGTTATCCCCCTTTTAAGTGACCGATGGCATCGATCACCATTTACGAGGTGTCAGCAACTGACCTTCTAGAGCAGGTCTGGGATCCATCCAGAAGGGAAATATCTGAAGACTGCACCTTACAATTACTAACCACGGTCCAATGACAAACAACTTAGCATGCATCCACTCTCCAAACTGCCACACCATGAAAAGGTGAGAACAATTGAGGTCAATATATATATTTAACCACGATAGACTCCCTAGATCAGGGATTCCCAACCGGTGGTACGCGGCAACGTTTCAGGTGGTACGCGGCAACGTTTCAGGTGGTACGCAAGGATGAAACGAGCGACCCAAATATTCTACGAAGTTTGTTCGATTTTTTAGTATGTACAACCACGCTGTGTTATTTCATATGCCATCTGTTACTAGTTAATTGTGTAAAAGTGGTTTTTCCGAACTTTTGTAAATAAAAAATAAATATAGTAACAGAGTAAGTGTTGAAGAGGACTTAAGAGTGAAGTGAAGCTCCATTGCTCCTGATATTGATATTTTAATGAAAGACAAACAAGTTTCGCACTAAAAATTGATTTTTGACTATGCTAATCTTTGTTTGCTTAGTTTGTACCAATTATTTAAAATTATTTGCTTTTAGACCTGTGAGTAAAAAATAAAACTGTAATTTCCAATAATCGTTTTATTTTTTTCCCTTTATTAAAACATCATTAATACGAAATACAAGTGCATTAATCATAAAAAATGAAGCTTCCTTAGTATTTTAATTGACATAAAACAAGCCATTGGGCACTTTTCTGACATTAGATATATGTTTCTAAAAAAATATAAGACTGGTGGTACTCCAAAAATGTCTAAAAATTTCAAGTGGTACGCAGTTACTAAAAGGTTGGGAACCGCCGTTATAGAGGGTTCCTCCTTTTGTTCGATACCCTACTCTGTCGTTCGTGAGGCGTGAACATCGAATGTCGTTCTCTATCAGACAGCCAATCTCTATCAGGTCGTTTCGGTGATATCCCTCTCACGCCAAACGATGCGCACGCAATACTATGAAAGGAAAGCGTCAGTCATAAATGCCAATCAAGGCTCTATCGCTCAAGTTAGGAAATTAGGTAAGGGGGTTCGGAGATGCATACGAAAAAGCCGTTCGGTTAGACTATTGAACGCTCCAGCAGATATCTTTTCATCACCACCGTAAATTCTGTGTCTATAGTGACAGTATGAGTGTCTTGGAACAGTTGGAGTGCTACAATTATAAATGTCACCCCGTTGTTTCAGATATATTTGGCATTTTACATTCACTTGGGAAAAGGAGTTTTGATATTTTGTTTTGTTGGGTCCCGAGTCACGTGGGCATTAAAGGTAACGAACTTGCTGACAGTGCTGCGAAGGCAGCCTCTATTCCACTGCAGCAAGCCGTTCCTTTAACTGACATCAAGGTGTCCACAAAGGAGTATATTCACTCTTTGTGGCAGGAGTCATGGAATCTGCAAGTCACCAATAAATTACATTCCATCAAACCATTCATTCATTTGTGGCCATCTGCCCGAATGCGAGGGACGGATGTTAAACTGACTCGCCTTCGCATCGGGCACACACGATTCACTCATCGTCATCTTTTGTCGGGCGAGAGTCCATCTTTTTGTCATACATGCTCATTAGATTTTACCGTCAAACATATTTTAATTGACTGCCCTAATTTTAATCATCATCGTTTAAAATTTTTTAAAACATTAATTTTAAGTTTGCACGATCTCATCGGTGAAAACCCTCATCCTAATCTTTTTCCTTTTTTAAGCATCATTGGATTCATAAATTTGATATAGTAGTTTTATCCATCACGATATTTATATCATACATTTCCATACTTTTATATTTTTACCATGTTGTTCTATATTTTTTAATCATGACATTTTAAATTTATTGCGCAAGACTTGCATCTACCTTTTAGCACGATAGTTTTACATTTACATCGACTTTATTTCTTTTTATCTTGCGTTTGGCGCAGCATGTCCGTTTTTGGACCTTGCGCCATAAAATTTCAAAATCCAATCCAATCCAATCCTAGACTATTGAAAAATTATAAGCGTTGCAACGTGAAGGTTAATATCGCGCAGGAGCAATACGATGGGGTATAGGCGACGGATTGCTATCGGTCGCAAAGGAAAAGATTCAGAGACACTACCTCTCTATTTTGAGCCACGGTCACCTGGATGAGATCGACACTTGAGCAGACACCCCTCTCTCCAAACTTCCACACGGGCAGCGGGAACCGGTCGGAACAGTACCGGATAAACAACCGGAGGTTTGCTTGTTCGCACGTAACCAAATACCGTCGTGCACAAGGAGGGGATGGTCGACGTAATATCTGTCGTGGCCTCAAATTCACTTTGATGACGGTCCAGCTACCGCACTTTGGCATTGCGTGGAAGTTTAGAGAATGGGGTGCCAGCTCAGGTATGACCTTGTGATCTGACCGTGGTGTTGTCCTCGGATCTTTCTCTTTGAGATTGATCCCGGACCGTCACCAATGTCCCGATGCATTGCTCCAGTTCGACGTTGATTAAGTACCTACCTACTAAACTTACAAGCCAAACCATAGTGAGAACATTTGAGGATCCGACATTTTTAAAGCGGTTTCTGGCTGCATCGAGTTTCGAACTCGCAATTTTCCGGTTCCAAATCCTGCCGACCAACCAGTATAGTGGTTAAGGTGTTAGCCTCTAGATCGGAAGGTTCCTGGTTCGAATCCGGGTCCGGGCATTGATGTTTGTAAACGTATGGTGTAGAGGCGGCTAGTGCACCTTAAATCTGTCGTGGCCGAAAGTCCTCACGTTGGGTTGGCGTGGAAGTTTGGAGAGTGGGGTGCCAGCTCAGGTGTTGCTTCGTCATCTGACCGTGGTTCAAAATTACGAGGTGTTGCCCTCGGATCTTTCCCTTAAGGGACTGATCCCGAACCGTCGTCAATAGCCCTTTGTATTGCTCTAGTACGACGTTAACTAAAAATTACCAATTATTACCTTAGTTTTATCAAAATTTTGGTCGATTTTTATTTAATCATAAGTTACAATGTTCTGCAGTGTAAAGCGCACTCCTAGCCACACGTTTTTTCTTTTCTAACTACGGAACAACCTCCCTACAACGACGCTTCTACGTCAATAACCAAATATTTAACTTCAATAGTAATCGACATAATTGCAAATTCTGAAAGTTTGCCTTGGTTTTAAATAAAGTAAGTTAATTAATTTTGATGTTTTATTACAAATATGTAACACATACTGAGCCGATAGTTCTGTTTTACGTCTGTTTTTGATTTGACTGCAGTTTTCAAAATTCTAAGAAAATGCCTGCAGAACAGTTGCAATTGCTTGAAGTTGTGTTGCTGAACACTAAATATAATTCTGCACTTGGGATTCTTCCCTTAAGGCTGAATTCTGCCCTCAATTTTCTCCTAAGGCGGATCTGTAGAGTGCCCACCATACGGAGGATTTAGGAGGTAATGGTAATTTTAGTTAACGTCGTACTAGAGAACCACACAACGGGTTATTGACGACGGTCCCTTAAGGGAAAGATCCGAGGACAACACCTCTTTATTTTGAACCACGGTCAGATGACGAAGCAACACCTGAGCGGGCACCCCACTATCCAAACTTTCACACCAACCCAACAAAGGATCTAAGAGGAAACACCCTTTCGCAAGAAACAACGTAAAAATGCACCCGCTTTACTTCATCGCTTAAAAAGAATCAAAACCCAACTTCATTTACCAACGAAAAATGACACCTTCGTCTCTTCTCTGCCTTATGCAATTCGTCACAACCCGTTAAGCGTTTCTCCCGGCACTTTCAGGTAGATTTCAGGTGCCCAAAAGCTCCCGTTCCGGGTAAAACAAGCAAAACCGGGAAAAACAGCAAAATTTCACGATCCTCTTGCAATTTAATACTCACCTACGGTATTTACCGACCTTGAATCCCATGTTCACCAACGCCTCTGGCCAATCGAAAACAGAGAATCGCTCTATGCAGTGTCACGTGATCTGCTGTGATTGGGCAAGGAGCTGGAAGCAAAGATCGGGGTTTTGCCAGAGCCTGGGAATTTAAAGCTGGAGATCATATATGCGTTTATCCTTGAATCCCGTTTTTTCGTCCCCACGTGTCGCGAAATTCATTCCGCTTTTAGCTTTTCCCGGCTTGTTAGAGAGAATTTCTGGGAGACGACGCTGATTTTATTTGTTTGTTTTGAATTGTCTGTCCTCTTTAAGAAATTAGGCTCAAGATTACATTCGATCTTTTGTTATTGCTGTTTGTAATTCGATGTCGTTAGAGTTAAGAGGCTTAAAAGATGAGGCAAGAAGAAAAATCGCTTTTTATGTCTTTCCGGCTTTATTTCAAGGTGTGTAGTTCTTGGAATATAATTACCGCTTTCTTTTTATTTAGAAAGGGGGGGGAAATATATTCAAGCAGAGACGGGAAAGTTTAGGAGAAAATTATTTTAAAACTAGAATAGGCCATTGAACAAAACCATCTGATGCTCAAATGAACTTGACGTCATTTTGATATCGAATCCTTTAGTCGCTTTCTTCTTTTCGAATTTTGTGACTTAATCATTTTACTTGATAAGCACAGAATTTTTTTTCGGAGGACTATTTGGAAAAAATATGCAACTAAATTTACTAGACACTAAACATTTTCGACACTAAGCATGTTTTCCGGTCCAAATAGCTTTCGACCGGAAAAAAATAGTTTGGCAAAAAATGACTACCGTATAAAAAAACAAGCAAATTGAGAGCCATAATTAATAAAATAATGTTTTTCTATTCGATCATTTGACCTTGAATGTGTAGAGAGGTCCAAAAGTCACTAGACCATTTTAAAATACAACAGTTTTGCTATCAATTAACTTTTTTTTTCAGATTATTCATATGAAATGCTTGGAAAATAGCTATGGAGAAATTCACGAGAGCAACAAGCAAAAATAAACTGACTTTATCTACAAAATCAAAGGTCAATTATGCTAACTCAAAGAGCTTACTTTTGTCCTTTTTTTCTTGGTGGGGGGGGGTCAAACAACCACTATCCTAACAAGCGATAAACATTCACAATCTACAAAACTAATTAAAAATAATTTAAAAGAAGAATATTTATTGTTTACAAAAGACTAAATGTGAATTTTTAATACATAAAAGGTGTTCTATTTTTAAATGGTCTAGTGACTTTTGGTAGGTAGGTAGGTTGGTATTTAACTGTTGGTAATTATTCAATTAAAACGGGAAAGATTCGAGGACAACACCACGTAATTTTTAACTACGGTCAGATGATGGGGCAACACCTGATATGGCACCCCACTATCCAAATTTCCAAACTACGCCAACGTGAGGACATTTGAGGCCATCACAGATTTAACGTGCACCAGCCCTTTTTGAGAACATGATATATATAATCATAAAAAGACATAAAAACAAATGAAAGCAAAGAACCAAACAGCTCCTTTTATTCCAACACTTTTTAGTGTTTTGTTTTATTTGTTTGCTTTTAATGGTGTATGGGGAGTGTATGATCAATTTTTTAGCGTTTAGCTACTCATATACGTAGAAAACACCATTTTGTGTTGTCTGGGTCAGGCTCCTCCCTGGAGACGCTCTGATCCACCATCAGTCTTTCATTTTCAATAATTTCCTTTGGTTTTGTTAACAGGAGCTAAAGTCAACGGGCAATACGAAGCAGCTATATTATTACCGATGGTTCCGAAGATGTATTCTCAATAACATCAACATTTTGGACAAAATATTTTTATCCATGAGGCATGGTTTCATTTAAGTGGTTACGCGAACACGCAAAACTCCTGCATTTGGGCGACAACAAATTCTATTAATTAATCCAAAAACTTTACATTCTCAAAAACTTGGCGTTTAGTGTGCCGTATCACGCAAAATGATTGTCGTGCCTATGTTTTTCAAGTCAACTGTTGATGGCACTGTATACTGAGAACTTATCCAACATTTTGATGCATTATTAGAATTGAATGAACGAGATTCTTGAATCCACTACAAAACGCTGCAACCTGCCATACAAGTCATGAAACCATGGGCATGCTTCAAGATTTTTTTGGCGATCGACCCATCTCAAGAAATTTTTTTCCTCCTCGTTGGTGAGGGTCAGGTGTGAATATGTTTTAGCTTCGAAAACCACCATACGAAACAAAGGTTAGTTTCACAAATACGACCGAAATTTCCCAATATTGCGCATTGTCCTAAAATGAAGGGTTGAGGCCAAAACTCATGGAAAAGGCGAATCTACAAAGAGCGCATTTATTTACTTCACTAGACGATCACATACACCACAGACAGATGCGAGATTAAGGCCCGGTGCACACATCCGGTATTTCAACGTGCGGCGCCTCTGCCGCAACGCAAGTGCGGTCTGAGATACATTAGATTCAATGGAGCAGTGCACACATGCCTCCAGAGCCGCTGGGGCGACGCACGTCCAACTTGCCTGCAATTTGTACCGCAGTTCCCCACGGCGCCCCATCCACCGATGCCCAACAGCGTGCAACAGTAACATCACTGTTGGATCAGTACGCGCTTGTCTTACAAACAGTCGATCCTCTCTCGGTCCGGTTTCTGTAGGCAATCATGAGCCTGGTTGACGCTGGTACGTTCCTTGTTGTATCCACCGATGCCAACAGCGTGCAACAGTAACATCACTGTTGGATCAGTACGCGCTTGTCTTACAAACAGTCGATCCTCTCTCGGTCCGGTTTCTGTAGGCAATCATGAGCCTGGTTGACGCTGGTACGTTCCTTGTTGTATCCACCGATGCCAACAGTGTGCAACAGTAACATCAATGTTGGATCAGTACGCGCTTGTCTTACAAACAGTCGATCCTCTCTCGGTCCGGTTTCTGTAGTCAATCATGAGCCTGGTTGACGCTGGTACGTTCCTTGTTGTATCCACCGATGCCAACAGCGTGCAACAGTAACATCACTGTTGGATCAGTACGCGCTTGTCTTACAAACAGTCGATCCTCTCTCGGTCCGGTTTCTGTAGGCAATCATGAGCCTGGTTGACGCTGGTACGTTCCTTGTTGTATCCACCGATGCCAACAGTGTGCAACAGTAACATCAATGTTGGATCAGTACGCGCTTGTCTTACAAACAGTCGATCCTCTCTCGGTCCGGTTTCTGTAGGCAATCATGAGCCTGGTTGACGCTGGTACGTTCCTTGTTGTATCCACCGATGCCAACAGTGTGCAACAGTAACATCAATGTTGGATCAGTACGCGCTTGTCTTACAAACAGTCGATCCTCTCTCGGTCCGGTTTCTGTAGGCAATCATGAGCCTGGTTGACGCTGGTACGTTCCTTGTTGTATCCACCGATGCCAACAGCGTGCAACAGTAACATCACTGTTGGATCAGTACGCGCTTGTCTTACAAACAGTCGATCCTCTCTCGGTCCGGTTTCTGTAGGCAATCATGAGCCTGGTTGACGCTGGTACGTTCCTTGTTGTATCCACCGATGCCAACAGTGTGCAACAGTAACATCAATGTTGGATCAGTACGCGCTTGTCTTACAAACAGTCGATCCTCTCTCGGTCCGGTTTCTGTAGTCAATCATGAGCCTGGTTGACGCTGGTACGTTCCTTGTTGTATCCACCGATGCCAAGAGCGTGCAACAGTAACATCACTACAACTAATATGTTGCACAATCCGTCGATTAGACCATGCACCCTCTCGGAGGCCAATTACTCGGCCTCTGTCAAACTGTCCCAGTTCCTTATATTGCTTGCGAACTTTTTTCCGAGGCATACCTCAATCAGAAACGATGTAACCAGAGTCGAAATGAATTTGCTGTGCTACTGGATGTCCTTTTATGCCCTGGTATGCAGCGTGTTTGAGAGCTGCCCTGTGCGTGGCGCATGCTCAAACTATTCTTAAAATATGATCATTTGCATCTCCAACACAGATGTACCACTCCTCCAAATTTCATTTTAACGGTCTATTTTTCCCAGGCGCATATTTTCATATTTTAAATCTACCTATATCCCTCTCTCTTGGACTGTTAATTTTTAAATTTTTTATATTTTTATTACGTGTGAGTAGTATTCTATCTTGTATTTGATGGCAGCGTGTCCACTTTTCAACTTATTCCATAAAACACACAAACATACAATACTGTACTAGCAAATAATCTATTACCATTTAGTCAACTTTCGTCAAAAGCCATCCTCCACTAGTCTATCTGACTCAAAATGAACATGTTGGTATAGCAACACAACCCCATCAATCCTACTTCACTTGTAACTTTATTGAAATCACGTTTCAAGAATTTAACACGGAGAACTTTACACATTTTTAGACTCCTGTGAGCTTTTTATTATATTTACATGAAAATCAGATATACTATCCATTAGCGTTTCCTTTAAAAGTATTAGGTGCATTGTTTGGGGATGAAAAATAATAAGTTCTCAGAAATATGTGTCAGAGTGTTGACACGAAGCAAGAAAGGAATGATTTATTCCAAACCCCTCATAACGGTTTCCATAACTATGTTTTCAAACAGCAAAAGCAAAGTTGAAAATGAAGCCGGAAAATTGCAAGAAGGTTATAAAATCTTTTTCTTATCTCGGTTTATGAAGTTTGGAGTCGTATAAGCAACGGCTATGAACATAAAATCCATTCTGAAAGATTATATCGACTTACAAAACACATAAACAACTGCTCCCAGCTGAACTTGAAATATTCCAAAATTTTACGATTTACTTTCATGGAGGAAAGGGAATAAATACAAGTATTATTTTCCCTACATAAGATTACAGAAAATAGAAGAATCATCAGATTTTTACGGTTTGGTTAAAAAATGAGATATATAAGATAAGGAATGAAAGTCATTAGAAATTCCTCTTTTCGTAAATCCAATTTGCTTTAATGTTTACAAATGTTATGTTGCTTGGTTTTGTTTCAACGAAGATGTTAATAAGTTAGAAGTTGTTGAAGCATGTTAACTAATATTTCTGTAGTTGAAACCACACATAGAGCTAGGGGTTGAAAGCCCTAGATACCTGACCATTTTGTTGTTGTCGTTCGGGCCATATATGGCCCAATTGGGGGTGCCATTGCCCCGGAGGGTTGGACTTCTTCATACATGACACATCCGTTTTACAGGAAGGTCCCTTTCACACATTCATTCACTCACACATATCGTAATTTAGATCCCAATCAGAGGCCAATAACCCCCTGATCAAGTACCCCCAGAGGTATTGATTTGGTATGGGAACATGGGGGACTTTGTGACCACGACCTATTTCACGTGCCCCAGTCACCATTAGTGAACACGACAGTCTTTAGCCAGGTCGAAGCGCAGATCTTGTAATCATCAGAATTGCAGGCTCCGCCGAGGACAGAACCCACAACCCTTCCGATGCGAGCCCGACGCTGTACTGACTGAGCTACCGCGGCTCGTCTGACCATTTTGAACCATCTATATATATTTTGGTTGGTGCTTATGTCTTGTAATACTGGAATAAGAGTGTAACTCCAAGTCCAACAAGACATTTAATAATTATAGAGACATCGCAACATATAAGCATAGAGAATGATAAGAACAGCGTAAAGACTCAGAGGCAACTAACTCACTGCGTATCATAAAAATAATTGTATCAGAAAAATGGACCAAAAAGAATATATATACTACTAGGGGGCTCCACCCCCTGTTTGTTTACGCTCGCCAGAGAGAACAGATAAGAAAGAGTACAGGTTTTTAGGTTTCCGGTAATGTTTTCAAATTTAAAATCTAATAGCAATAAAAAATGACAGTTTTGACAAAAAAATAACGAAAATGTCCGAATTTTTCCCGAATCTCAAAAAAAAAATTTATCAGAAACCAAATTGAAATTTCTAAAAAGCAACTCGACTAGCTGCAAACTTTTATGTTTAGAGGTGCTCTAAAAAACCTCTCGGTTGAAGACTACAAATCTGTACGTGTTTTAATCACTCGCGTTACAAATTTCTCTTTTACAATTTTGACACTTAATTAAACCCTAAACTTTTAGCCGCATCGGAAAAAATCTTCATTGTCTTGTTCCTTGTACAATTGTGAAAAAACCATGTCAATTTGGTAATTTTCTGATCCGCACTTACTCGGGAAACCATCTAAGAATCGAGCGAAAAACGCTAGTTTTCTATCCTGTAATGTAAACACAGGAACGCATAAATCTAAAAGCAGGATAGAGCAATATTAAACACCAATGACTAATGTAAACACTTGAATTAAATGTGCAGCAGGGCTGAACTCCAAACGTATAGGATTATTATTACAAACTTATCAATAATTTCAGTAGCCAAGTATGCGGTGGATCGACCTCATACATTAGGTCATATGGTCGCTGCATGAAGATACAGGGATGGCAGGGTATTTGGCTTCTACATCTTGCTTCCCCTTTGTGGTTTCTGATTTAAAGGGTATGTTCATAATGTAATTTTAAATGCTCCTAGCTTTAGCTTTCAACTAACATAACTTTTATGTTTCTTCCATTTACTTTATTTTATTATTACTATATTTATATTTTCTTCTTATTTCTATATTGCATAACGGGAACCCTCACACGAAAAGTCCCCACCATGTAAACAAAGTTAGTAGTGCCCCGTAGCTAAAACACACTGCCAAGGGTTAGCCTGAAGATGTCGCACTCAGTCTTGGTAGGCTCCAACTACTTTTCCGCAGTGTGTCCGCAAAAAAACACTTTTACTTGTCCCATGGACGGGGAGTAAGGGGGACACCTGCGGTGTCTAATACTCTAATCCTACAAGTGGTTTCGAAGAGATATCTCGTCCATCAAGAGGCGACCAATTTTGCTAATGACAAGATATGCATCAAGATTTTGGCGAGTTCTTTGGTGCTGATGGATCCAGATCTATTCCGTTCTCTTCTGATGAAAAGAGACAAATGGGACTGGATGATATATCTCGTACATCAATATCTTGTCAGTTTTGCTAATGCCAACCGACATACCTCGTCGAGTCAACCACCAGGAGGATTAAATATGGCAAACCTGATAATAATATCCCTGGACCATGTATACGATAAACAGCGATTATGTAAGAAAACTTAAAAGAAACATGACCGGTTATCTTTCATCCAACGACATAAAGATATTTATAAGGCAAGTAGGTAGTTGATTAACGTCTCACTGGAGCAATACATTGGGATATTGGCGACGGTCCGGGATCAAACCCGAAGGTTCAGATCCAAGGACAACGCCTCGTAATTTTGAAACACCGTCAGAAGACGAGAACAAGTCCCACCTCTCCCAACTTCCACACCACGCCAACTTGAAGACATTTGAGGCCAGGTCAGATGTAACGTGTACCAGCAATCTCGCACACGGTGGTGTATGGCTGGACAGAGTTTCGAACTCGCAACCCTCCGGTTGCTAAACGTTTGATATTCCAACTGCGCAACCATGGCTCAACCTTTAGGCTACCGCTATATATTTAACAAGCAGGATTCTTGGCGCGATTTTTATCACTTTCAAGGTACAACTACAGTAACGGTCGTAGTCTAACTTTCAATGGACAACTGATAAACTGTCCTTTGTCTAAATTCTTTCTTGGCGCGATCATGGTACAACTGCTGTACCGGCCTTTAGTCTAAGGCCCCGTTCACATGAGGCGTTTCAACGAGAGAATGGTCACGCCGTTAAATTATGTTTATTTATTCCTCTAATTCAAGTATCTATCTTTGCGACCTTGAAGAGCGGAACCCTGATACCCTCGCCAACGCGCGTCTTACGCGCTTCATGTGAACGGAGCCTAGTGATTAAAATGGATAAAAGTAATGTTAAAATCAACAAATGTCAATAAATCAAATTGGTTCTTAACCGGAAGTATTAAATTCGTCTTCTGGTGGTGTTTTCATGATTACAAAGAAAATATGCCGCAAAGAAATTTCCTTTCTTTATGTAAAGTACTAAAACATTTCTTTGTGGCTTTTTTAGGCGTTATATATATATATATATATATATATATATATAATTTCAAGAACACAAGAATTTCTAAAAAATGTAACAAAAGTCTTAAAAAATAATAAAAAATGAAGAAATGTTGGTGGATCAGGGCGTCATCAGGGAGGAGCCTGACCCAAACAACATAAAATGGTGTTTTCTACATATGAGCAGCATTAGGCTGAAAAAATTGCTCATATACTCCAGCAAACACCACCAGAAATCAAGTAAAACAAAAACAGAACAAAATACCAAAACAGAGCAGGAACAGAACGAAATAAAACCCGAAGCCGCAGCTGGGATATCATCAACAACAAGCCAAAAAATTGCCACCAAATGCCATAAATTACACAGTCTAACTTATATGCTAACATCATACCTCCGATGCAACAAGTCCAAAAAATTAATAAT
This sequence comes from Metellina segmentata, assembly GCA_947359465.1. Classification (NCBI taxonomy): domain Eukaryota; kingdom Metazoa; phylum Arthropoda; class Arachnida; order Araneae; family Tetragnathidae; genus Metellina; species Metellina segmentata. The sequence goes on along the minus strand of OX375877.1, from coordinate 115,050,867 downwards.
AATATGAAAATCCCCAGCCCCTTATCAAAAATATATTCATAAATAGTAAAAAAATAAAATTGAAAAGCAATTCCCATGGCTCTGGGTAAATTACGAAAATTATTCATGTGCATGTGTTGTGTAGGTGTTGATATTAATAAATCTTTCAAAAATATTTTTAAAGAATGAAAAGGGGTATTTGTTATTGAGGTATGATGTTAGCATATAAGTTAGACTGTGTAATTTATGGCATTTGGTGGCAATTTTTTGGCTTGTTGTTGATGATATCCCAGCTGCGGCTTCGGGTTTTATTTCGTTCTGTTCCTGCTCTGTTTTGGTATTTTGTTCTGTTTTTGTTTTACTTGATTTTTGGTGGTGTTTTGGGGAGTATATGAGCAATTTTTTCAGCCTAATGCTGCTCATATGTAGAAAACACCATTTTATGTTGTTTGGGTCAGGCTCCTCCCTGATGACGCCCTGATCCACCAACATTTCTTCATTTTTTATTATTTTTTAAGACTTTTGTTTTATTTTTTAGAAATTCTTGTGTTCTTGAAATTATATTGCTTACCATGCTATGTCTGCAGCTTCAGCGCGCTTGCATGGGTAGTTTCGAGTTTCGGTTTCTGGTTAATGCACCCCGGCTGTTTGGTTATTTTTTGTTATTTTGTGTGTGTTATGTTATTTTGTATATTTCATGTTGTTATTATATATATATATATATACAAATAGGCTATTTGTCTCCTTTTTTAACCCTTCAAGTGGCTTCGACAAGACATCTCATCCATCAAGATCTGATCTCAATTAAGCTACCGACGAAACATATCATCATCATATTGACAAGTTTTTGGTGGTGACAAGATCAAGATCTGGTTAACCTTTTGACAGCGGCTGTAGATTTTACAAACGCGATTATTTCTTTGCGTGATTCTTACAACTTTAAAGCTACAACTGATGTACTGGCCGTGGTCTAAATTCTTTCTTGGCACGACCATGGTACAGCTGCTATACCCGGCCGCATATTACCAACCTTTACCTGGAATAGAAGACATGGGGAAATTTTAAGCCCACTGATTCGTTGCTATCTTTTTCCGAGATCTAAGACGTCACTCACCCATAGTGAGCACTCCGCATGTGTGAAAAGTATCATTATTTACTTGCAACGTTTGCGAAAAAAAAGTTGAAACTGCTTCGACCGAAAATAGAATACTAATAAAAAAGAAAGCGATAGCTTTTAGATGATTACCAAGCGACAGTTCAACGGCTTGTGTCATTTACTCGTAATTGGATCGTAAAAGTTTTGTGTTTAGTTTTAATTCTAGTATAGATTCTACACGCATAATTAAAAAAATAATCCATTTTCGAACTTTAAAGGACATTTGGGACCTTAAACAGAATAGAAGGTTGAAACAGGGGAGTTTTTCGTTATTTCTGGGGATCTCTTGTATAGATTCGTTATTTGTGTAGCAGAGGTTTTGCCATCGGCTTTCAGTTAAAGTAGAAACTACCGAGTAATGACAGAGTCCACGTGAAGCATCGCCATTAATGATGATGTCACGTAGTGACGTCATAGTCGTTAGTTGAAACCAACGAATCAGAGGGCTTAAAATTTCCCCATGTCTTCTATTCCAGGTAAAGGTTGTTAATATGCAACCCGGCCTTTAGTCTAAACGTTAAATGTTTTTCTGATGACAAGAAGCGAGGTGATCTTGATGGATGAGATACCTCGCCCATCAAGATCTTGTCAACCACCAGGATGGTTGAATCTATCAAACCTGATAAGAACATCCCTGAACCAGGCATTCGATAAACAGCGATTATCAAAGAAAAACAATACGATACGATATAATACAACGATAAGATCATCCAATGACATAAATATATTTATGAAGAAAACGTCGTTCCACATCTGAGAGTCTTTCCCTTCTCATTCGAGTTTACGGCAAAACGACAGCGGATTCTTTCCGTATAAAGAACTCCAAACTTTATTAAGGAAATCAAATGGCAAAACAAATTCATCGGAAATACCATCTCCCCGGCTGCCTGGAAGAAATTACTCGTCGGTGCTTTCTATTCAGAGGGAAGTTTCGTGAAGACAGGGCCTTCAAAATGTTTCTCCGTACCTCATTAGACAACTGCGCTCACTGGAGCTTGAAGACGGGAAGAAAAACCGAATGTCAAGTGTCATCAGGAAAAGTCAGGGCTGACTACAATGGATGAAAGTATCATTACCCTTCCTGATCGCTGGAACTCATGGCTCGGAATCGATATCGAAGGTTGATTTAGTGCTAGATGTTACAGAAAGAAATGGTTTAAGTCTGTGTAGATGGTTTGATGCAAAAGTTCGTCTCGATTTTGGCACTAGATTGCATAGCATCACAAAAAATAAGTATTACCACCTTCACACATCTAATGTTTTGATGTTGTTTGATAGAATCAATTTCAGCGGGTACTTGTGGTAAAATGGTGTGATTGGATTGTGGTTTTGAAATTTTGTTAGGCAGTATAAATGGAAGAAAATAAGGATCATTTTTGACATGATTTTTTTTAATTAAAGGCAAGAATGCTTCGCAGACCCAAAAGAAGATATGTACTGTGCAGGGTGTGTTGGCCGTTGACGATTCCATGTGCCGTAAGTTGTTTTTGAAAGTTTCGTCACCTGGATCCTTTCTATAGCCAGAAACCTCAGAACTTGTAAGAGCGCCGGATGATGCAGCTACCGTCGAAATGAAGAAAGGTCATCGAACAGAATGGTACATTCCATGTTGATTAAATGTAATTTATGGTAAACAAAATAATTCTTTAATTTTTGTCAAAAAACAGTAGAACGTTTGCATCAACCCAACAGTTTGGCTGTATGTCTCTGGTTTTATAAAAAAATACCCAGGTTAAGTCGATAAGGACAAATTTATGGCATGATGGTTAGGATTTAAGCTTATGCTCTGAGTTTATTTGCTTTTAGGGTGAATTTATGTCAAGCTTATGACACAGAGAGGTAGTAAAGTATGAAACATAAAAAGCGATATTGAAGGATTATCTCTGCTTATAACTTAAGTCAAAGATAAACACTAAAACTGTAAAGTCAACGTAATAAACCACCTTATAAAAAATTAAAACGGTCTTTGAAGGGTCTTTTGATTTTCAACAAATTTGTGATTTTGAAAACGATCGAATCTAAAATCGATTAGCGTTAGGGAAGTCATATTAATATTCAATAATCTTATCTAACACTCTGGTTAACGGTAATTAATACCTTTAATACTTTCCCCTTTAACACGTTAGAAGGATATTTGATAAATAACATTAATATTGGATGATCTTATCTAACACACACACTGGTTAACGGTATTAATATTTTCCCACTTTGCACGTTAGAAAGATAAGAGGACATTTAAATTTTCAAACTCACAAAATAGATAGAAACATCACTTTTTTATAATCTTATCATACACTGGTTAACGGCATTTATGTTTTCCCACTTTGAAGAAGATATAACAGAAAAATATTAAGATAAAAGGAAGATTTTAAGAAATGAGTAAAATAGAAAGATATTAAGAGGATATTAAAATTCCAAACTTCACGTTTATCCCTGAAATTAGATGTTTGATAAGTTAAAAAAACAATTGAAATCAAACTCTGGAAATTTTTTTTTTCAATTACGATAACTTTTAACGGAATTTTATAACGAATAACATAAAACATATATTAGATAAATGTTGTAAGTCCACTAACGACGAGCATTTTTCTTCAAATGACATTCTTTTCATTTCAATACGTTTCATGTTCACCAGATTTGAATTGATTTCTTTGAAGTTGAGACCGCGGTAACAAGATTAGAGAGAAAAGGATTATTAACCGGGGGACTGTGAGTTCGAATCCAACAAAAGATAGTTGTGTACAAAAGGGGCTGGTTCACGCTAAATCAGTCGTGCTTCAAATGTCCTCACATTGGCGTGGTATGGAAGTTTGGAACTGTTTACCAGCTCAGGAGTGACTTTATCATCTGACCGTGATTCAAAATTACGTGGTGTTGTCCTCGGATCTTTCCTTTGGGGATTGACCACGGACGGTTGCCAATAGCCCATTGTGTCGCTGCAGTGTGACGCTAATTAACTACCCCTACCCCTGAGAATGGTTGTAGGTAACACGAAAGGGGTGGAAATAGTTCAGATACAGATTCAACGACTACTAATATTAATTTTGATACTTAAACATGATGCTGGTCCATAGATCCTACTAGCCACTGCGTTGCCAGAAGTGACAGTTCTTTTCGCGGGGTCAAGTGTGACCACTGATCGCTAACGATCGCCGATTCCCGGTGATTGCTACGTATTCCCATTTGGCGAACCCCACAAGCAACGCCATAATGGCCTCGAAGAGGCTATTATCAACAACGTAAACCAAAACACGCTAGAATAGGAAAACTTGCTATGGTTCCAAAAGCTGACGTCAGCGGTCGAAAATCGCAAAATCTGATTGCTTCTTCTTTCCAAGGTACGGGTAACGTCACATTCCGGAGCGAAAGACGGAAGGTGAAAAACCTAATAAATTAATTTTTAAATGTTCTACATTAAATTTTAAAATACGGGCGCGATACAAAAATCGCAAAAAAAATCGGTCTGTGTGCCAAATTTCGTTATTGTTAGTGCCATAGATTCGTCAAAACAGTCCACCCAAGCACACAGACAGACACTTCCTTTTATAATAGTAGAGATTCAAACTCGCCCTCTTTTAATCGTCTAAGTGGTTTTGATGAGATATCTCCTCTATCATGACTCATTTTGCTAATGACATGATATCTCGGCATCAGGAAATTGCCAATTTTTTATGATGACGATATCAAATTCCGATGTCTTTTTCAAATGATGAGATATATCGTCCAAAAAGAGACCTACTCAGTTTTGCCAAAGAATAGATACCTCATAGAGACAACCACTAGGGGAGTTAATCCTTCAAGGGGTTTTGACGAGACACTCCGTCCTTTAAGGTCCAACCAATATAGCGGATGACGTGATATTTCGCCATAAAAAATTGCCAATTTCTGACAATGAGATCAAAGTCTGATTTTTTTTCACAAAAGTTGCGATTTCTCGTCAATAAAGGTCTTGGCAATTTTGCTAATGACAAGATATCTCGTCGTTACAAATACCAGGAGTGTAAAAATCTTTTATTAACTCTAATCTTTTAAAGCATTTAGCTTTCAAAGTTCGGTTTTCAGCATCTGCTCTCGTATATAATTAGAAATTTATAACAATCTATTACGTACTTAGATGTGAAATATTTCGAACAAATATGGCGGCTTAAAATTAAAAATTCCCTTGTTTTAATTGCTTTTAGTCTCCAAATTAATTTCATATTAAGACTGATATGGTAACTCTTCGATCGACATAAAATTATACAGATTATTTATGCAATTATTCATTTTGTAATTGGTAGGACACGACGAAAAGTAATAAGATTAATTAAAGTTATTTTCCCTTTTCAGAACAACAGTGCAGACAATAAGGGGAAAGTAAAAAATATTCCTTTTAACATTGAGTTACACAATTTGTATATGGCCACAAAGGGTTCATTGAGAAAGAGTTCGATGATCTTAATTACTTCGATTAGAAGTTTTTGATAATTTTCATGAGGACAATAGGGCTCCCCATTGAGATATTTTAAATAACTATCAACTGATCAGTTGAAGAAAAATTGTCGTTGAAAACCTACATTATTTTGAAGCAAGTCAAAAGACAGATAATCTGTTCGGATAGCGATTTCTTCCTGTACCAATCGGAACGACATCCGCAATAGCACCCTGATTGTGATGAGGTCTCTGAGGATCCGTAGGTTCGCATACTGCTGTAACAGCTGCGAGTTGGATGTTACCCGGGTTTCGATGACTAATTGTGTATATTTCTATTCAGATTGGTAAAAACATTTCTTATGTGTATGTCCATTCATTTGAAATTAACTTAATGGAAATTACCTTTTTATTTTATCGCACGATGAATCAAAAAAGACTTGAACACGCCAGTAAATAATAAAAAAAAATTCGGCAGTACAATAAAATCACGTTTCAATTATAGAATATGCAAACTTTAACCTGGGAATTTTACCACACTGTGAATATGTAAAGGTAATTAGTTAAAAGTCATAATATTTATGATACTAAGTTGAAATATTAAGCTTGTTTTGACACTGACTTTTTCTGCTTTTATAATTCACTTTTTAAGTTTAAAATGATTTGGTATTGCTTTGTTGATTTAGGGTTTTATTATCTGTATTTAATTTCACTGTTATCATTGTGAAGTTCTCGTAATATACATAGACTGGGAAGCAAATATGATTTTGATTTTATTATTGTTGCTTTAGGACTCCCGAATTTTTTTACAAGTAATAAATATATTAAACTGTATTCCTGTGAAATGTCGGCTTTATCAGAGATGTCCTTCATTTGATTTATTTCTTATGCCTATATAGAGTAGAAAATTGTCATTTTGTTATTTCCTCATTAGCTATTTTGAAGCTGAAAGAATTAAAATGCGACTTCCAAACTCTATTATCATTCATAGCACTGTAACTGGCATGAATTTAAAGTATGTCGTAAAATTTCTTTAGCCCACAGAAACGTTTTAATTCTGTCAAAAATGACAATTTTCCATTTCTTGCAACTAAATTTTAGATTAAATATGATGTTTAAAATTGTTGTTGGGAGACAAAGTGAAAAAAGAGATAATTTTCTACAGATTATGAAGATCTAAAACATGTTTGCATACGTTTAGTAGTTTTTGAGAAACAGAACTTCAAACATGCAACATTAAGCGATCTCACAACTGCTCTTCAAAGTTATGAGCCTCAAACTTCGAAAATATGTAATTTTGAAACTAATTTTTTTGGATATCTTTATTTATGAATAAACTTAACCCCTGTACCAAATTTCATGAAAATCCATTATCATACGGCCGCAGGTTTTTCCTAATTTTTGCTCATTTGACGTGGAAAGACCCTACTAAAAAACTTCGATTTAAGCAATTAAGAAGAATTAAGAGTTCCCTTTTTTGTTATGTTGACCAAAACTGCCAAAGTTTATATTTTTATGTTAGTATGAGACAAGGTTAGGTACAATTTATGTGTCATTTGCTCAACGACATTAGCAATAGACTTCTTAATTTTAGATAAATACTACGTATGTAACAAACTGATGTTTTTTGGTGTGGAAACTAGTAAGACTGATTATATCATCAATCGTTTAATACTTATTACTAGTAGTACTATTAGCTATTATAATTTATTGTTGGTGATTAATTTCCTACCTATGGATAATTATTAAAAAAGTTGTTTTTCTAATGCTAAAATGAACGTTTTGTTCGTCAATTTGGAATATCCTTTTTAACTACTTTCACTCAGCCGATTTTTGAAAAATACATACTAATTGATTATTAGAGAGAGAGAGAGATTTATTACCAAAGTACCAATCAGGCCGGATCCGGTCGGATTGGTACTTTGTATTCAATATGTTTTGTTATTCAATATGTTTTGTTATTCAATATGTTGAATATTCGTCAAATGAAAATGTGTTGGTTTATTATGAACATCCTTTACGGCACTTCCGTCCGTTATTAACTAAAACAAACAAACCCAGCAGAAAATAAATTATTTTTTCAAACCAATGAATGCAAGCAATCAACAACTAACAACAGCAATCAGCAATCCACAAACACTTTTCATAGCTAACTACTGTGCTTTCATTAATGCACTGTAGCGTCATTGGGGGGGGGGGGTCTCCTCGCAACATCTTTCATGGTGGTCCTTTTCGAGATTTCCTCTCTTACGTGGATTCGCCGTCGAAGGGAATCGGCTGTCGAATTTATAACCGGATGGGGGGTAGAACAATGCAAGGTAGCCCCTCGTTTTTGAACTGTCGTTCTTTGGAAGAACGTGTATGATGTGACGGAAGCGAGGCATGCGCTCGGCGGAAAAGTTGAAAGTAGGAAAAGCTTAGATACCGAGAGGTCAGGCCAGATACTGAGAGGTCACGCCGCGCATGAACCCAGAACGCTGGACCGCGAGAGTTAACGAGCTGGCGGTTGGTTGAAGGATTTAGTTTCAACGGCAGGGGAAAGCTAGATATCTTTGTTGCGATACCCGGCCAGACGCAGGGGAGAAGCTCATTTCCGCCGCTTCCACACGATCAGAGGAGACAGCGGAAACTTTTGTTCATGCAGCCGTCCGCTAATGAAGCTACCGGCGAAAGGGGGAAAATTAACCTCCAATGGACAGCCCGATTTTGAACCAGCCACCAACAGCGAGAGGACAAGTGTGGCGAATGAAACGAGAGGAGGGCCAACAACCCCCTGGAACTTTCGGAATCGAGAGAAACAGGAGTAAACTTTCGAAGAGAGAGGTCAACAGACCCGAGGGATCAAACTGATCCGGCTAAGTGAACAACCGTTCATGGTTTCCGATACCCTGTTCTCTGGAGACGTACACCGAGTCGCCGCGACAGCTGTTCGTGAACTCAGAGAAATTGCACGAACTGGGATTCCGTCGATCAGACGTGTGGAAAGCTCAAACTTGAGCTGCTACTTCTGTTAATTTGGAACACCGAATCTGTTGCTAGGCTTACAGGAGCTGGGAATCACTCAACCGAGTGCCATTTAGGAAGTTCAACCTCGAATTGCATCCTCGTACACGCGTGCCAGAACTTTTGGAGATGCTCACCCGAGCTAGAAACATTTACTCGCCCGAGTAAGGTCTGGAGAAGGGCTCACCCGAGCCGGATAGTCCATTTGGAGTTCCGAGGTCAAGGACAATTCACCATATTTGGTAAAGATCTATCACCTGGAGTCTGCCGGTTTGTATAAGCTACCTACCAAAATCCGTTAGGGTTTTTCGTTTTGTAAATAAACACATGTTAGTCCTGACCACTGCGAACTATCTTTTCTAGTAGACGACGCTACCATCCCCAAAATGGTACAGCGGTCTCCCCTCGAAGAAGAGACAATCGTTGAACATGTGAACGTGAACGGACGCAGAACTGGACTGCTCAGACGGAAACACGGGACTGAAATCATATTTGTATTTTCCTTTTCTTAGCCTCGAAACAGCCTTAAGTGTAAATATAGTTAGTAACTAATTAAATGTGCTGTATTTCTAAATGCTGTTTTAATTGCCTACAAGCCACTCACCACTTAAATTATTCTCACGACGTTACAGTACACATTGTTGCATTACTCCCATATAAGAATTATTTGTTATTAACCGGACTTTCATTAAAACCTTCAGCACATATTAGTCCGTTATAATTGGTGCACTCGCTGTTGATGTTTTGAAGGCTGTGGTTCTTTACCGACCTCTGTATGGGTTGAATTCTATCATTCCATTTAAAACGTTTATGTCATCAGGTATGCTATTTGCGTCGAACTGAGTGGTGCTTGGTGCACTCGAATCAGGCATTTGTTCACTTTGAAGGTGTGACGCCTATACTTTCAAGAAACATCTCGGAGCCCGTTTATACTCAGCATCGGAGGCACCGGATCTCTTTGGATTCCCCATCTCTCTCAATCCTTCTTCCTGTTGATGTTTTCTTTCTGGTGTTTAAAAATTTTTTGAAAATGCATTTTGAAAATTTTGCGATTTTCTACACTGAAATCCGTTACCTAAACAAGTATAAAATATTTAGGTTTTTCTATTATCTATATATATATTTCTCTTACGTGGCACGCAAAAAAGACGTTATTTGTTACCGCGTTTTGGCAACATTGTGCGATTGTTTGTTTACTAGGAGCCTCGCGAGTCATTTGAATCTATAGCGTTATCGGATGAAATTTTATTGAAAAAAAAAATGAATTTTAGACGAGCTGTTGCGGTTCGTAATAGAAATCTAAGAAAGCGGAGGATCTTTTCAGGGCTATTTAAAAAACGGTCCTTTTCAAGGCTAACAATTATAGTACAACAAGACGCGTGCACTACAACTTTCGACAACAAACTCAGTCAAAAAGTGTATGGGTGGCTCGAGTACTGGGGAAATGTACACACAAACAACATGCTGGGTATTCAATTTCCAAAGCAGCGCTCAAATTGCGAGTAAAAATTTGCTCAAAGTTTTCATCTAAATTCTGATTCCAGAGCTACTGTATATATCTTTTATGTAATACAACAAATTTAGATTTGAAAAATATTTTTTTGGAATATATTTTGTAATCAATCCCTTCTGCTAGGACACGTGTCTTCATTGATGCGAGCGAAGCGAGCATAGGTTCGCGCAGCGAACCAATGAGAATTGCGAAGCAATCCTCCGGGGGTTGGCGAGCGTCAGCGAGCAGGGGGCGGGCCCCCTAGTTAATTATAAAGCGCAAAGAGAAGAAACAAATGACACCTCAAACGTCGTACCCGCACAAAGGAGGCCGGAACAAGACTAAATTATTTAATATCGGTGCGACGACTCAATTTCGAAATCCGCTCGCCGAGCCAGTTGACGCTCAGCATCGGATGTCCGGATTTTCTTGGATTCCCTGTCTCTCGATCTTTCTTCTTGTTGACGCTTGTATAATTTTCTTTTGTTTATTATGCCTATATATTTGAACAGTTTTAAATTTTCTCGAAATTTTCACAGTTTGAAGTTTGATATCTAAACAAGTATTAAATATTTGAAATTTTATTTTCATCATTATTTATAAAGCTCAAAGAGGCAAAACAAATGACACCTCAAACGTCGTGCTCACACAAAAGAGGCCGGAGCTAGACTAATTTTATATGAGGAGTGGAAGTGCGCATTTTCATGACACAACTTTGCTCTGCGATTGCATTAGCCGATGAAGTCAGCGCAAGATCAACTAGCAAAAAAGCATTTTATGTTTAGTGCTATTTTGAACGTGATACAATGTTCATTTATGTATACTTTTCAAGATATTAAATTTTTGGTACTTACACTTTTTTGTGACGTTCACAAATTTTACGTGGTACTCCTATTTCGATAGGTAAGACATATTATACGTCAAAATTATCTTGATCAAGAAGTTTAAAATTTGAAAGAACCTACGGAGAGATAATTGCAGATTGCATGGTGGAATAAAGCCTGCATGTCCTCTCCTTTTCGGAGGGTTAATCACTAAATAACCACTTCTATTGGTTAAATGAACCCAAAAGAAAATTTCCATTGGCTAAAGCTTCGGTTTCCTAAGAAACGGTAGCCGTGATCTAGCGGCCGTGATGTATCGGTGGGTGACGTCACTAAAACGTTGCTTATACTAACACATGGTGTTGGTTTCCTAGAGAGCGTTGTTTGTGAGCGTAACAAAAATGATCGGAGCCGCCATTTCCATGACTGGCGTCATAGCGGTCTCAAACAGATGGGGAACGTTTTTTCTCTTGTAGCGGCCAGATTTCATTTCCTGCTCCAAACGATTCGAACGGAGAGGAGCGAAATAAATAAACATTTTTGACTGCCATTGATCAATTCGGTTTTGTAAAATCGGGATCGTTAAACACAGAATGAAAATTTCAACGGATTTGAAAGCTGCGGAAAATTTGACACCAAATCGATACCTTAAATGTGATTTTCTTTAATTAAATAAATAATTATTTAAAAAATAATTAAATAATCAAATGGTAAATAATTGAATAATAAAACTGTTTTTGATATCGATCTGGCGTAGAAATTTACGCTGATTTGAAATCTGTTGAAATTTTCACTCTACCTTCAACGATCCCGAAGTTAGAATCTTTAAACTAGAGAATAAAAAAAAACACTTTGTTTTGTTTCTCAAATAAAACAAACCACGACAGCCGTCTGTGTTGCCCATTCTCCAACGTATTCTGTCCGTCTAAGTTGACACGTCGGGATTTTTGTTTAGACGGCCGTCTAGTTATGCCCGCGGAATCATGACGTATCACGGCTGTTAGATAACGGCTCCACTTTCTTAGGAAACCAAAGCTTAAGAATCGTCACCTGGCCGGTGTTCAAAATGACGTGGTGTTGTCCACGGATCTTTCCCTCAGGGTATTGATCCCGGACCGTCGTCAATATCCTGCTGTGTTTCTCTAGTACGATGTTAATTAACATTACCTTATCATTAGCCAAAAAGTCTAAAACTGACAATAAGTTAATGAGAGACAACTGCAGGTTGCATGGTGGAATATTGCATGGACGACGCTCATAAGAAGCAAATAAAAAGAAACCAGATATATTATTTACTATAGGATCCCCCACAGTACTCAAATAAGTTCAATTTCCTATCTATCACATCGAAGGAAAATTCAAGAATCGTCACCTGGCCGTGGTTCAAAATGACGTGGTGTTGTCCTCGGATCTTTCCATTAGGGTATTGATCCCGGTCCGTCGTCAATAGCCCTTGTATTGCTCTAGTACGACTACAACGTTAACTTAAAAATTACCTAATCCAACCTTACCACTGTCCAAGAAGTCTAAAACTGAAAAGAAGCTGTGGAGAGAAAACTGCAGGTAGCATGGTGGAATATTGCATTGACGACCCTCAGAAAAAGCAAACGAAAACAAACCAGACCTATTATTTATTATAGGATCCTCACAGTACCCAAATAGGTTCAATTGCCTATTTATCACATCGAAAGAAAATACACGCGCATATTTTACAGAAACAGCATTATTTTATCTCAGTCGAACAGGTTAAAAATACAATACAATTTCACGAAGTGTGCAATAAATACTGGCCCAATTGAAACTGGATGGAAAAGAAAGCAATGTTGTCTCTAAAACAACTTTTATTAGTCCTTACGCCATTATCATTCTCACCTTGTGTCTGAAAACCAGTCTGATATTCGCACACTTAACATCAGTCTTTCCCTTTTGTTGGGTAACAAAAGGGAGATATGTACTGGCATGGGGATAAAGAAGTACGCGGAATAAAGGGAATCCATAGGCTGTGGTAGACACTGACACTTCATTTGAATTCCCATTTCCTCTCGGATGAGAATGAGAAAGAATGAAGGATTTTGATTGGAATTCTCTAGAACGGAATGAATGAGGATAGGGCCCATTTATTTCGCCCCTATGCTGGATAAATTGCATTTTCAATTCTACAAAGTTTCAGGAACTTTTGATTGTTTTGAAATGTTTTTACGCGAGTCGCATGTTAATTGCTTTTTTTTTTACTGTAAATATGTTCCGATATATATATTCCGAAGGATGGTGATGTTGGAAGGGAAGTAAATAATATTTAAGAAAATGATGGAATTTTTTTGCTGAGAAGGTTGAGCAATTTATTTCCAAAATGAGGATAGATAAAAACTGTAAACGCGACATTTGGGGAGACACATTTCCAACAATTGTTGTAAAAGTGCAAAAATGAATGCATAATCCACTATTCGAGGCCGTCTTGTTGAGTTGTCGTTTGCAAAACTGACCAGATTTTGTTGAACCGAGATATCTCCAATAGCAATATATTCAAAACTCGTCACGAATATATTGCTGATGTCATCAACAAATTTGGTCAGATCTTGATAGACGAGATATCTTGTCGAAACCACTAGGAAGGTTTATAGCCCATTTACAAGTGCTATTTTTTTCACTTAACCTTTGGCTACGGTTGTAGATATTACAAGCGTGATTATTCCTTGTAGTGATTTTATAACTTTCAAGGTACAACTGCTGTAGTCTAAATTCTTTCTTGGCGCGATTCTTATAACTTACAAGGTACAACTGATGGACTTGATCGTTGTCTACATTCTTCCTTGGCACGATTCTTAGAATTTTCAAGGTACAACTGATGTACTTGACCACTGTCTAAATTCTCTCTTGGCGCGATTCTTAGAACTTTCAAGGTACAACAAATGTACTTGACCGTTGTCTAAATTCTTTCTTGATGCGATTCTTAGAACTTTCAAGGTACAAAAAATGTACTTGACCGTTGTATAAATTCTTTCTTGGAACGATTCTAAGAACTTTCAAGGTACAACAAATGTACTTGACCGTTGTATCAATTCTTCCTTAGAACGATTCTAAGAACTTTCAAGGTACAACAAATGTACTTGACCGTTGTGTAAATTCTTTCTTGGCGCGATGATTGTACAACTGCTGTTCTGGCCGTAGTCTATAGGTTAAGTGAACGAAATCGTAGAGAAGATAATAGTGTGTCCAGTTGGAAGAGAGTAACGGATTATAAACCGGAGAGTGGTTAGTTCAGAACCAGGTCCAGCCAAAGACTCAAAGGTTGATAAACCTTAAATCTTTCGTGGCTTCAAATGTCCTTACGTTGGCATGGTATGGAAGTTTGGAAAGAGGGATTCTAGCTCTGTTGTTGTCCTCGTCATCTGACCTTGGTTCAAAATTAAGAGGCTATGTCTTTGATCTTTCACTTCGGGATTGATCCCGAGCCGTTGCCAATAACCCGTCGTGGTGCTTCAATGCCAATGCTAATTTACAACATATCTTAAGTCTCTGAGTGTCACGTGATTTCCGAGTAGTGTAGTGTTGTCTTTACACCACACATAATGGTAAATTACTCCCATCTATTGTTTGAAAGAATCTCAAGTTGGTAGGTATTTTATTTAACGTTCTACCAGATAACACAACGGGCTATTGACGACTGTCCGGGATCAATCTTGCTCTAGATCGGAAGGTTCCTGTTTCGAATCCGGGTCCGTGCATGGATGTTTGTAAGCGTATGGTGTAGCGGCGGCTGGTGCTTAAATCTGTCGTGGCCGAAAGTCCTCACGTTGGGTTGGTGTGGAAGTTTGGAGAGTGGGGTTCCAACTCAGGTGTTGCTTCGTCATCTGACCGTGGTTCAAAATTACGAGGTGTTGTCCTAGGATCTTTCCCTTAAGGGACTGATCCCGGACCGTCGTCAATAGCCCGTTGTGTTGCTCTAGTACGACGTTAACTAAAATCACCATTACAGGGATCAATCATCCAAGGAAAATATCCGAGGACATCACCACGCAATTTTGAACCGCTGTCAGATGACGAGAACAGCACCTGAGCTATAATCCCTCTCTCCAAACTTCCACGCCATGCCAGCGTGAGGCCATTTGAATCTACGACAGACTTAACGTTCACCAGCCTCTTAGTCTTTGACTAGACCTGGTTTTGAATTCGCAACCCTCTGGTTGCTAATCCGTTGCTCTTCCAAAAGGACACACTTTATCTTCTCTACGATTTCGTTCATTTAACCTTTAGACTACGGCCGATATATCAGTTGTACCTTGAAAGTTCTAAGAATCGCGCCAAGAAAGAATTTAGACAACGGTCAAGTACATCAGCTGTACCTTGAAAGTTCTAAGAATCGCGCCAAGAAAGAATTTAGACAACAGTCGAGTACATCAGTTGTACCTTGAAAGTTCTAAGAATCGCGCCAAGAAAGAATTTAGACAACGGTCAAGTACATCAGTTATACCTCGAAAGTTCTAAGAATCGCGCCAAGAAAGAATTTAGACACCGGTCAAGTACATCAGCTGTACCTTGAAAGTTCTAAGAATCGCGCCAAGAAAGAATTTAGACAAAAGTCGAGTACATCAGTTGTACCTTGAAAGTTCTAAGAATCGCGCCAAGAAAGAATTTAGACAACGGTCAAGTACATCAATTGTACCTCGAAAGTTCTAAGAATCGCGCCAAGAAAGAATATAGACAACGGTCAAGTACATCAGTTGTACCTTGAAAGTTCTAAGAATCGCGCCAAGAAAGAATTTAGACAACGGTCAAATACATCAGTTGTACCTCGAAAGTTCTAAGAATCGCGCCAAGAAAGAATTTAGACAACAGTCAAGTACATCAGCTGTACCTTGAAAGTTCTAACAATCGTGCCAAGAAAGCTCTGACAACCCACTCCCTAAACTTCCACACGATACCTACGTGAGGACATTGGAGGCCACGACGGGTTTAACATGAAACAGCCCTCTTTGAATGAACCTCGATAAAATATAATATTGATAACGAAGGTCAAAACTCATTCAAAGAGAACCGGAGTATGCGGAAGAGATACATGCTTGGGAAACTCTCAGAAGAATAAATTAACTATAGCAATATTTATAGGAAATGTTAGCTCATTATATCGAATAGCTGAATGAATAAATAATATGTAGGATGTATTCTACTTCCTTTAAAATATCTATCAAGATAATGGATTGAAGACTTATTATGCCTAAACGCTTCAACTATAATTAACCTTCTAAATGAACTTCCGAAAGTTTGATATGTCCTTTATTTACTATGTATGACAGTTAATTAATGTTCGGCCTGTTGTCAAATTAGGTTATATACGCGCCAATATATGCGTGACATGGGTCAAAATGGATGCTTTCGAAATTCGTCTCTATCTATATGGAAGTTTCTGTGTTGTTTGTTTTAAAGAAGCAAAATTCTTCAAAACAAAACTTCTAAGAAAATAAACTTGAATAATAAACTTGACCTAATCCTTCTTCCCATGGTTTGAAACTGAATTTAACTACTATTACAAAAATTAATTTTAATTATTATAGCGTAAGTAGCTGTGTAAACCAACTCTTCAATGAAGTATGCTTAGGAAGACAAAGTCTCACTGCTTTTCCCGTCTTTGTTAACCCTCCAAGTGTTTTTGAAGATATGTCAACAAAGCTTTTACCAATGCTAATGATGCAATAACTCCTCATCAAAGATATTACCAATTTTTTGATGATGACAAGGTCCATATCTGGTATAATTGTCACCTTTGCTTATTGCGAAGTACCTAGTCAAAATACTATCTGACAGTGCTCGATCACGTTGAAGTGTGTATGAGTGGATCGAGAAGCAAGAGGCCAGATAAGCGTGATTCATAAATGAGCAGGACGAGCGTCAACTTCCCGAGAAGGATTCAGCAAGATCGAAAAATGGTACTGGCAAACAACGATAACGTTACGTGTTCTCCGCAGATTAGACGGACAAAAAAGTGGAGGAAGTGATGCATAAATGGTTGGGCGACCCATCGAAAACCTTCTTCGTGGAAGGAATACGTAAGCTTTTGGACCACTAGAGTAAGTGCACGAAAAGGAAGGAGTCTGTGCAAAAAAATGACCAACTTGTTTAACGCTCCTACATTCGGACGGGTTAAAGCTACCGTGGTGTAAGTCACCTTTAAAAAAAGTTAGACACAGAAACCAGATATAATAAAACCAAATTTAATCTAAGCTAATTAGTTAGACACAGAAAACCAGATTTAGATAAGTTAATATGTTAACAGAAAATGTGAAGTATGTCATACGTATCTTCATTAAACTACCAACTGATAGCAGTGGAAGTTCCAAGTCTTTTTTTTTCTTCGAAAAAATGACTTACACTGCTATAACTTTAACACGTCCATTTATGTAAATAAATTGAAAAACAAAGTGCGGATAATTTTTGACTTTCCCTCGTAGATAGGTTCAAGGGTGCTGGTCCAAGTTGGTGTAATGCAGGCCTCGAAATAGATTTTTTAATACAGGTGCACCTTGTGCACCTAAGTTTTTAAATTAGGTGCACAGGTTATATTTTAGGTGCATATTAAAAAAAAAAGTAATATATGAGCATTAATGTAATGTAAACTACTTTATTAGTTGGGTATGCTTAAATAGGTAAGAAGTAGATGGTAAATAAAAATATTTAAACACCTAAATTCTCCCTTCTCACGGCTGTCTCGACAGTCGCTTCAACAGAGCCATCTGGAAAATGTTTCGATCATCGGAAACTTCTGGTGGCAGTGACACAAGTAAACCTCCCTCCTGTATAAACCCGTTATGGCCCAGCGATTTTGTTTTCGCATAGTGTGTATTTAGGAATTTTAATTACGTTCCTTTAGAGCAGTGTTTCCCAAAATTTTGACATATGTGTACCCCTTCTATAATTTTCGTAACGCTGAGTACCCCTCGTCAAAAATGGATGTATTTTAAAAACAATCAAAATGTGCTTTTTCTTTCTTTTTTTGTGACATACACAAAATAATAAGAAAAGAGAAATAAAATTATTCATAATAAAATATGTCAGGTCGGTTGCGTCCGACGGAGGGTTAACGAAATAAGTTATTTCAGTAACGAAGTTTGGTATATTTCCGCCTTGTCACTCCGGACCATCTCACGCCTCACAAGACTGTCTTGACTTGACTCATGAGAACGTAAGGCGCAGCTAAGCACAGTGCAGTACATATCCCCACCAAACTTCGGTGCAACGCTTACCCTCACCAAACTCTTCCCGTACCCCTGGGGGTACGCGTACCACACTTTGGGAAACACTGCTTTAGAGCAAGAGAGGTCGATACTAATATTTTGTTCAAACATCAAAATAACATAAAACACGTTTCCCCCCTTTTTTTAAACGTTAGGTGCACCTATTGGGAAAAAATTAGGAGCACAATTTTATTTTCATGTGTACAGTGCACCTGTGCACCCGGGTATTTCGAGCCCTGGTGTAATGCCATTATTTAAGTTGGAGGTAAACTTCGCCATTCTGTTTTCTTGATGGTAAAAAACTCACCCAATAGTCCCGGTGGGAAGTCTGCTGGTGGAGCTCCGCTCTCGAAAGCTTTTCCAACCACCGACTGCGTGACGATCCAGACGTAGTTCTTGCCAGTGAGATCCAGGTCGTTGGCAGCTCGCATGATGTACATGGCTTCCTGGCGATTGCAGTACAGCAGGAACACACGGGCTTCGCTGTTCGCGAGTTCCAGCATTTCCGCCCGAGCTTCGTCGGGGTTGCGAACTTTCAGGGTATAAATATCCATTATTGTAAACCTGGAATGAATAGAAAATAATGAATGAATCCCTTTGGAACTGTCAATCTTTCAAAATGAAACCTTCTGTGTCAGTTAAACTTCCCATGTGTGTGTATGGCCATTATTTGATATGATCTGTTTTGTGTCTGGGGCAAAATGGTCCATGAGCTTTACCTCCAAAATGATTTTTTTTTGAGGTTAAGTTGTTATTCCAAGCGGGATTTTCAGTGTGAACCAACAAACCGAGCAGGAAGTGGAGGTTTTATTTATTTCAAAAATGAGGGGAGCTCGCATGATACATATCGAAAGTACCTTAAAATGTAATTTATCGCCCTTTTGGCGACTAGCATCATTGATCAATAAAGTATTATGCATAAATTCGAAATTCATTCCTTGAAAACTTTTATTAGTGACCTGCAGAATTCGTTTTCGTACAAGCCATCGATCAAATTTAACAAAAACGTTGTCTTACAGTGGCTTTCAAGTCACTTTGGTACATATGTCAATGAATAGGTTGCTCACGACCTAAATAAGTATACCTCTACACAACATCGAGGATTATATACTCTTCTATAAGGATTAATAGATTTTCAATCTGTGCAAGAAAGAACTGGAATGTTTTATAGCGAAATAAAGCTCACATCTCAGGTTCCCTGCATAGGGATTCCATCCTTTGCCCACACAACTGTTATATTTTGGATGTGTCAACTGCATTGTACGGAAAGAACTGATTTTATTCTTTCCGGAATCTTCGTTGGAATGGCTGACGTCCGATATGTAAGATACGGATAGATGTACGCAGTCTCGTTTAAAAAATGTAATTCTTAAGTCCGATGTGGACTAGTGTGCACTTACCAAAGATAGTCAAATCTTCTTGCGAGCAAAATGGCCCTCAATTGCATGTGGATGACAGAAAATACAGCACTTTGTATTCAAATTTCAGTTTGAAATGTTTCCCTTTTTCAAAATGCCAACACTTTTTTTCGGTTAAGTTCAGAGTGAATCACCCTATATATTAAAAGTGTTATTCATTTTCAGCAGACAAATTATGGTGTCCTTTGGTTCAAACATTAAGCAAACACACAAGCGGTGCCTCCTCCAAACGATACCGTGAATCATCCTGAATATTAACGGTGCTATTCATTTTCAGCAGACAATTTATAGTGTCCTTTGTAAAACATTAAGCAAACACACAAATGGTGCCGTGAATCATCATGAATATTAAAGGTGCTATTTATTTTCAGTAGACAATCTATGGTGTCCTATGTAAAACATTAAGCAAACACACAAACGGTGCCTCCTCCAAACGGTGCCGTGAATAATCCTGAATATTAAAGGTGCTATTCATTTTCAGCAGACAATTTATGGTGCCCTTTGGTTCAAACATTAAGCAAACACACAAACCTTGCCTCCTCCAAACGGTGGTGCTATTCATTTTCAGCGGACAATTTATGGTGTCCTTTGGTTCAAACATTAAGCAAACACACAAACGGTGCCTAATTATACACATTCCCAAACATTGTTGACAAAATCTCATCAAAGCAACGGTTTGAATTGCACCTTTTACTTTAATGTGAATAATGCTGAGTTCGGAAGCAATTTTTTATGATGCATCCTCTCTTTTCGGAAGTCGTGATTCCACCCATTACGTCTCTCTCTCTCAGTCCGCAAGTAAAAAGGAGTCACTGGAAAATAATAGGCCGACGTACAAACGACATGCTTTTTTCTGTGGCTGGCTCAGAATGTCTATTTTTTTGCTGCTGGATACGTGAGGGGCATTTATTTTGATTCGCCCATTCACAGCCACCAAGGAAAGTGTTAGCACGTCGAGCTGTCTTTCCTGTAACTAGGTAGGAATTCAATGCCCTCGTTTCTTTCGAATAATGGAACACTGCGCGTGACTTTAATATCTTCCAGAAGTCTTTATTTCCCCTTCGTTTTCTCGGATCTCGTAATTCGGGTTACAACTCACATTTTCGGAGGTTTTTGAAAGGGTTGTGATCTTTATAAATTGCGGTGGATTAGTTTTTTGATCTTCGTGGACAGTGTTGATATAATATCTCAAGTGTCGGGTTAAATTTGTCATTTTTTTTTCTATACAAAAATAGTTAGAATCAAGCCGTTTCGACTCGTATGGGACATCTGTAATTACTTTAAGGCCCGGTGCACACATCCGGTTTTTTAACGTGCGGCACCGCTGCGGCATAGAAGCCCAACTATGCACACATAACCGTGAAATGACGCAAATTTCGCACCATTTGCGATAAATATTCTATCGAAGAAAACGTGCTTATTTCGCCTACTTGGTGTAAAAAAAGTATATTTTGAAACAAAATAGACGTTACTGGATGCAACCATTTATTAATTATTATTTATATTCCATTTATTTATGAAAACAAGGTACTTCAAAACGAAGACGCGTGTGCGGCGCCGTGGGGAACTGCGGTACAAATTGCACGCAAGTTAGACGTGCGTTGCCGCAGCGGTGCCGGAGGCATGTGTGTACTTCTCCATTGGATCTAATGTATCTCAGACCGCACTTGCGATGCGGCAGTGGTGCCGCAAGTTGAAAAATCGGATGCGTGCAAAGGCCAAAGTTATCCCATATGTGACGACTTGATATACACTACCCAACAATAATGGACCGGACCGCAAGATGTGATGGTATAAGGCAAATAATTCCTGCTTTAATAGAGGGATGGCCCCCCACGTGCTGCAATTACACTAGCAACCCTTCTGGACATACTTTGTACAAGGTTTTGATACACAGGTATGGGTATTTGTGTCCATTCTTGCTGTAAGAATGTCGCCAACTCAGCTGTAGATTTTGGACGTGGTTCTCTGATCTGTAAGCGTCGCTCTAACTCGTAACGTAAATGTTCTATGGGGTTTAGGTCGGGACTCTGAGCAGACCAGGGCAGGGAAGATGTTTTACATCTATATCTTGATACCACTGCTTGACAGAGGCTGCAACGTGACATTTAGCGTTGTCGTCCTTGAAGTAACATTCGTCCATTCCAAAAAATTGCCTGAGTAGGAAGAACCTGATTGTCAGAAATGTTCATGTAGGCTTCGGCGTTCAATTGACCAGGAACAACATGCAAAGGTCCCAGGTCATACCACCAAAAACACCCCTAAACAAGTAGTCGGATTTTATGGAAATCCGCTGGCGTTCGGTCCATTATTGTAAGGTAGTGTATTAGCTCTTTTTGTATAATTAAAGTAGTGACATATTTTCCTAACAACTTGGAATAAGATTTCTTGAGGAGGAGATAGAATGAGTTCAAAAAAGATTTTGATCAAACTATCTTTTCTTTAAGTAATATTGTAAAGTAACAGTAATAATTCAAGTAATAATTGATAAAGACTGATATAATCAAGCCATTTTCAGGACTACAATCTTCATGACAATGTCCCATATTTTAAAGTAGAATGAACCTGGATAGCTACATATATTATCTCTACCATTATAATGGGAAGTGTTTATGTGTTTGTATCGTTGTTTGGTCTGATGTGTCCTGACGAATCTATGCACTTACAATAATAAAAATTAGCACACAGGTCGTCTTAATTTTATACGAATTTTAAGCCCATCCAACTATTAAAATTTAATCTAGAACATTAAAAAAAATTTATTAGATTTTATCCTCTCCGTTCCTTTTTTCGCTCAGCTGACAACACAGTCCGTCAGTTAAAGAAAGGATAGATTCTGCGTTTTTCGTCCTAATTCCTTTGGAACCATGCCAAGTTATGGCGTCACGTTTTGAAAGAGAAAAACAGCTTTTAGTTTTATTCTTCTTAACGTATTTCCGATTCGAGCGTGTTTTTATCTACGTTGTTGATTTGCAAACTTTCTTGATAGTGATTTTAACATTGTCACGGGCAAGGACTATTTCAGGCCTTCTATCTTCGTGTTAAAGTAGAGTGAAAATTTCAAAGGATTTGAAATTGGCGGAGAATTTTACACCAGTATAATACCTTAAATATGCTTTTCTGTAAATAAATATTTTTTCAATTGTAACCCGTGCTCTGTCCGGGTAGAGGTGGCACTCATTCTTAAAAATTATGTTTTTTTCTATTTAATAATTTCAATATCAGTAAGGGCACGAAAATAACTGTCACGGGCAACGCCGTGCTGTCGGGGGACTCCAACGAGGTCTTGGAAAACCTGGCCTCTCACATGCTCGGTTCTTCTTTCGTTTTCTCATTCGAGGCTTTCCATTGCCAATCCGCTGTGGGTTTTTGGTAACTCGGTACGGAGGGGTCTGCTTCCATTCGAGAGAGAGAGAAAGAGAGAGAGAGAGAAAGAGAGAGAGGAGAGAGAGAAAGAGAGAGAGGAGAGAGAGAAAGAGAGAGAGGAGAGAGAAAGAGAGAGAGGAGAGAGAAAGAGAGGAGAGAGAGAAAGAGAGGAGAGAGAGTTGAGAGAAAGAGAGGAGAGAGAGGAGAGAGAAAGAGAGAGAGGAGGGAGAAAGAGAGGAGAGAGAGGAGAGAGAAAGAGAGAGAGAGGAGAGAGAAAGAGAGAGAGGAGAGATAAAGAGAGGAGAGAGAGAAAGAGAGGAGAGAGAGAAAGAGAGAGAAGAGAGGAGAGAGAGATGAAAGGAGAGAGAGAGAAGAGATGAGAGAGAGATGAAAGGAGAGAGAGAGGAGAGAGAGTCGCAGACCAATTTAGCATAACAATTTTGCCTTAATTTTGAGTAACATTTTGAGTTTGCATAACAATTTTTCCTTAATTTTTTAAAAATTTTGGTCGATTTTTAGTAATTATAAGTTACGATGTTCTGCAGTGAAAGCGCACTCCTTGTCACGCCTTTTTTTTCCTTTCTAGCTACGGAACACCCTCCCTACACACCGCCCCAAATTACAACAAACAGTTTATAAATAGCGCATCTTCTATGTCAATGACAAAATATTTAAATTCAAAAGTGATCGACGGAATTGGAAATTCTGAAAGTATGCCTTGGTCTTAAATAAAGTGAGTTAATTAATTTTGATTTGTTTTATTACAAATATGTAATGCATATTTAGCCGATAGTTGTGTTTTACGTCTGTTTCTGATTTGATTGCAATTTTCAAAATTAGGACAAAATGCCTGCAGAACAATTGCAATTGCTTGAACTTGTGGTTACAGATCACTGACTATAATTCTGCACGTGGGCTTGCTACTATGACTGAGTACTACAAGAGACTGTATTTTCTTTTGCACATTCTAGTATTCCATTGACTAAAAAGGGAGCGAGCCCTATGTTCAATTGAGCACGTAATAGTATCCGATTCTTTTTAGATAACTACCCTCATAGAGTCTTTATGTCAACCCAAGTGACCCTTTAGTAAATCATAACTTTTTGCCAGAAGAGCTCTTTGAATCCTTATCTAGATATGTTTCGACTACAAAAAAATCTCCTTTCCTTCTGAAGAAAATGTCACGAACTGTTTATTTACGTCGATAACGATTGTTTTTTGCCTTTAATCTCAAGCAACCATGTCATTTATTGAAACCTATTTTTAGAATCATCTGTTACTAATAATGTTTTCTAAAATCGGGATTATATTTACTTTTGAAACCCAGTGAATATTTTGTTTGTTTGCGAATGGGCTGTAATGGCAATTAACAAGTTATTACGATTAGCTTGCCATATTTTTCTTGGGACTTGCATAAAACCTTGTTAGATCTCACTAAAAACTTAAAATGTGCATTACAATATTGGCAGATCGTACTAAAAGCTTTTTAGATCGTGGCTAAATTTTGCTTTTTTAATCCAACTCATATTTTTGCATTTATTTTTAGTTAGGGAATGGGCTGTAATAACGAATGCAAGATCTTATAGATACAGCTACGTGGGAATTTAAAATTTTATTACATCACACTAAAAGGAGCTTGTTAGACCATGACTAAATTTTAATTTTGAACCCCGATTCAAATCTTTGTGAATAGGTTACTAATTTCATAATCTGTTACGACCTACGCCCCCTCATCTTTATTGGGACACACTTAAAGTCTTAGATTATGTTAAACCTTTTTAGATCATGGCTAAATTTCAACCCAAATCATATATTTTTATTTTGTTAATAGGTTGTGTAATGACAAATAACGAGCTAATGAATTAGCTTAGACATATAATTACTTGATGTTGTCTGTCTTGTGTTTGGGGACATCCTGGCCAATTATGGTCCTTGAGACATAAAATAGTTTGAATCCCAACCAGACGCACGGTTTTCGAAACTTACTTAAATACTTGTTAGATCCTGACTAAATTTCAAACCAAATTTATATTTTATTAGTTTGTGAATGGATCGTGAAATTATTTATAGTTGATTTGTTTGTTTGTGCAAGTGTAATATGCTTCTAGTATTCTAATAATCTGAAAATATATTTTAATTTATTATTCACTTGCGTTACTCGTTCGTATATGTTATCATTACTCGTTTTGTACATATATTTCTGTGTAATACATCTAAATTATTTCATGTGGAAAATTAATTCCATCTAGAAAAAATCCATGTTCAACCTTGTCTCCAGTTGCAATCTAGGAATTGCAGCTTCATTTTAGTTGAAATGTTCTACATGGAATATTCTAAATTTAATATTCGAGTTGGAATGTCCGGCTTAGAATATTCTAAATGGAATATTGCACAGATGGAATGTTTTACATGGAATGTTCGAGGAGGAATGTTATACGTGGAATTTTCTAGATGGATCACACAGAAATAATTAAAAAACTTGTAAACTGAATATATTCTATGCAGATGGGAATGTTCTAGATCCGGGGTGGCCAACCTGTGACGCATTGCATCCTTACGCCTACTTATTCTTTTGAAGTAGGTGCCATAGATGAATCTATCCTCATATTTTCAACACCAGAGTGCTCTCAGTTCAATTCATTCAGCATTCTTACTCATCAGTTCGCCTCAGTTTTATGAGTTTGCAATTGCTCATCTGTGTGATATGACGTACGTACTTGTGAACTGCTTGTTATTTTTCAACATTTAAACTTTTATAGTTTTATACTTTTTTATGCTTTTTTTGTATTTTATCACAGCGTACAATAAAATGAGCAAAAGAAGCGCAGAAAGTGACAGTAAGCGTGAATTTAATGAAAAGTGGGAAAATGAGTTGTTATTTATAGCAAGTCCACTAGGAAAACCATTTTTTGTGAAGTCACTTTCACATACTAGAAGATATGATCGCAATAAACACTATAAAACACAATATAGAAGGACAAATGAAGCTCGTTCTTGGGTCTGAGTTACGAAAATAATATGTGAGAGACTAAGAAAAAGAAAGAAATCTGGAGACAGAATATTTTTACCAAAGTAAGTTGTGAAGACTCGAAGATAACAGAAGCGACTTTTGAAATTGTTTAAGCATTGGCGATAAAAAGAAACCTTTTCTAACGGTGAAGAAATTTTTAAGCCTTGTCTCCAAATATTTGCACGCCATCTTGTAATAAAGGTATTGAAATGAAAGCAGACGAAATTATTATATAAAGGCAGACAGTTAAGAGACGTATTCAGGAACTATCTCACGATGCATTTCAGCAACTGGAAGACCTTGTTCATTCATGTACTTCTTTTCTCTAGCTTTGGATGAATCAACGGACATCTGTGAAGTAGCCCAGTTAAGCAGTTTTATATGAGGAAATTACGATAATTTTTAGATGTCTTTGAAGAATTGCCAGTCTGTAATCATTACATGGTAAAACAAGAGGATCAGACATACTTCAAAAAGTAAAATCATACCTTTAAAATCTAAAATTAGACTAAATCAAACTCATCTGTGTGTGTACTGACGGAGCGCCGTCAATGATAGGTAAAGTCAACGGGACTACAACTTTGCTTGTGACAATTTTTTTAAATCCATCCTGTACAAAAATATTACTGCATTATACACTAAGAGGACGGTTGTGAAATTTGTGAATAAAGTTAAAGTACAAGCATTAAACAGACGAGAATTCAGAGAATATTGTGAAATGTTGGATTTGTAATATGGTAAACTTGCCTTTCACTGGTGAAGTGCTCTGGATTTCTAGAGGACAGCTTCTTAGTAGATTTCCGAACTTGAAAAATGCTGTTTATAATTTTTTTAGAACAGCAAAATGAAACCTGACATTGTGAAAGAACCCAATTATTTAACAACTGGCTATTTGATTTGATATTTTAAGTTTATGTTACTAACCATCTCAATGATCTAAATTGGAAAAACAAGGCAAGAATAAATGATTTCTTAGCTTAGTAAATAGCACCAATTCATTTAAAATGATATTAAAATTGTTCATCTCTCAGTTAGAAAATCAGGATTTGAGTCAATTTCCACTCTTAAAAGAGCAGAGTGAATGTGCTACGAATGTATAGCAATTTGACCAAATACATTGAAAAAAAAATCAGATAATTGCATGGGTCATTTGAAAGTCGTTTTCATGATATGGCTAGAGAAGAAAACTGCCGATTTATAAACTCATTTTCACTTAGTGAACAGAAGGTAATGAAGATGCCTAGTAACATACAAATGGAACCTATTGTTTTAAAAACAAATTCATTATTGAAAATGAAAATTGATGAGAAACGTATTAAATAAAACGACGTCACGACTGACTGATTCAAATTTGAAGAATTCTCTGCTGCTCTTAGTAACAAATTTAATATCAAACATTGGAAGACAAGCGCAATCCAAAGAGGTTTCTAAGTCTTATTTATGATAAGTAATATTTTTATGTGCTGTAAAATAGATATTGTTTTACGTGTATTAATTAAACCATTTTAAAATGCTAATTATGTCTTTTACATGCATACTTTTACTGTAAAGGTTATTAAGGATATGCCATGAACGTAAGAAGTTAGAAAATTTGCTTGAGTTGTATGGCGCATCTGAACTCGTAGGTGTAAAAAATTGACTCATGGAATTTAAAAGGTTGGACACCCTTGTTCTAGATGGATTATACAGGAATATATACAAAACGAGTTAACTCAGTAGACAAACATATACGAACAAGTAACGAAATTAATAAGTTAAAATGCATTTAGCATGTTAGAATACTAGGAGCATCTTGCAAGTACACAAATAAACTATAAATCATAGCATATTGCAAGGACGAATGACAAGCTAATAAGACTAGCTTAGACGCATTGTTTCTTCGGACTTACTTAAAATCCACTATGGCGAGGACTTGATCCCTTACGGCTCGGACGAAGTCATCATGGCCTCCTATTTGGCTTGTGACGATGGCGAATTTGTGCCAAGAGTACCTTCGTAGAATGCTTAGCATGGCGGATGACTGGTGTTCCACGGACGGTGCCAGTTGTAAAACTTGTGACTCTGGAAGTCTCTGGGGCGTATAAACAAGATACGAAATACATTTAAACAGAAGAATCAATGTATGCAATTTCTATAAAATTTTTGTTAAGAGTTTAAAACTGTCAACTTAGAATAGTATAGTACACAATTGAATCCTGGATTCAATATTTTATTGCATCTTCTTTTGCACGGATAACAGCTTGTATGTGTTTAAGAATACATTCTACAAGGTTCTCAAGTGCATTTGATTACAGAAAATATCATGCATTGGAAACACACCTTAAGATTCTTGAAAGTGGATGGCAGAGGAGATTGCTGTTGGATGCGCCTTTTCAGCATGTTCAAAATGTTCTCTATAGGGTTAATATCCGGCCAGGGAAGATATTGGAAGATTGATGTTCATTGAACCACTTTCGAATATTGAACGAGGGATGTAGGGTTGAATTATCGTCCATCAAAGATACGTCACCTTCAGAGGAAAAATGTAGCGTTTCCGGAGGATACACTTGATCTGCTGGGGTGTTCAAGTATGAGTGGCTGAACCGCTCTACAAAGCGATTGCTAATGCGTTGGCTGGGGACGCCGAATTTAAGCCGGGTGCTTAGCGGCAGGAACCTCCACGAGGTGCCACTTGGTAACTAGGATGGCTGGAGGATTGCCTCTCCGGACCTACCCTGGGCTAATTCCTGCTCGCTTACGAATTTAGGCTATCTGGTAGGCGGCAGAGGTCTACATATCACCGTGGACGATGGACCGGTACTACTGCCCACGGGCCGGACATATAGGGTCTGCTGTCCTGCTGGGCTACTGAGGTAGGGGCGCCCTCCTAGTAGATGCCCGGAGGTTTGAGCTTCCTTCCTGTGAGTGATGTACTCGCCACTCAGTTATGAGAACAATCCATCTCGACTCACGACCTGGGGTCGCCAAGGGAATAAACTATATGGGCTCTGATAGTTTCTCTCTTGAGGTGAGCATGATGAAACCAGCGTGTGAGCACGACAACCCGTGTTGAATAATAACTGTGAGCTGGTACGGACACCTTATGAAGCTTGGATGAGGCCGTGCAGGCTGTCGGGGGACTCCAACCACGTCTTGGATAACCTGGTGCACCTAATGCGCCTCCCACGAGCCCGGTTCTTCTTTCGTTTTCTCATTCGAGGCTTTCCCTGCCAATACGCTGTGGGTTTCAGGTAACTCGGTACAGAGGTGTCTGCTTCCATTTGAGAGATATAGAGGGTGTGTTCTAGTATTGATACATGACTGTCTACCTTCCAGAAGCACCAGGGTACCAGTTCCAAACCAGAAGA
This sequence comes from Metellina segmentata, assembly GCA_947359465.1. NCBI lineage: Eukaryota > Metazoa > Arthropoda > Arachnida > Araneae > Tetragnathidae > Metellina > Metellina segmentata. The sequence goes on along the minus strand of OX375877.1, from coordinate 115,021,633 downwards.
ACAGAACATGCACTACGCCGTGATACTCCCATCAGACCAATGAAATGTCCGAACAAGACAAGATGGATTCATGGATTTATGGGGTTCTAGCCTAACTCTACGTTTTCAATAGGTGAAAAACAAGGTGTAGCGAGATTGCTCTAACCCACATAACCTTTTTCTGTTCCTCAGATGCCCAATTGTATTTCTCGATACTACTATAAACGAAATCTGATGTTCCTCAACAGAAATTAGAGGTTTCCTCACTGGCATGCGACTGCCCTATACCGATCCTCTGCAATCCTCTACACATTATTCCCACTGAGATCTATTGGGACAAACCTTCGTTGAAGGTTTCGTTCTTCGTTGAAGGTTGCAGCACCGTGGAGTCCATAAAATCCGTCTGAGACACTGTCGATCACGGTCTTGATGAAATGTTTTAGATCCACAGTTGCAACTTTCAGACTAGAGCTTCGGCGTTTATTTCCAACTTTTAAAAACTTGTGAAATCGCAGGTTTCGACTACCCACTGAGTTCTGTCTTGGCAATCATGACTACTGCTAAACGGGCCCCAACAAAAAGTTCTCTTCAAACGGTGAGAGATCTGTTGTTTTCCCCATTCTGCTTCGTTTTTCGCGAAATGAACATGCACAGCATACTTACACCGTCACTTTGTGTACGTGCTACCCACATCATAAACGGATTTTGCATAGCCACGCCCTTAAACAACATTCACATAAATATGCACGCGTTTCTAATTCATTGACCAGTGCATATGACAGCTTAACATACACTGGCGTACAACACTTAAGGAACAGTAAGGTTTTCAGCTGTTTCTTTGAATTGAAGTAACATAGATGTGGCAAAATAATTCAAAAAGTATTTAGAGTTACGGAACCAATAAGTAACAACAAAACTGCAGCAAGGACAGAGGCGAACAGTTGACGGGCCTGATAAAAATATATAGAGGGCCATATCTGGTATTCTGGCTTGATACGAGTAAAAAATATTTAGAGGGCCATATCTGGTATTCTGGCTTGATACGAGTAAAAAATATTTAGAGGGCCATATCTGGTATTCTTGCTTGATACGAGTAAAAAATATTTAGAGGGCCATATCTGGTATTCTGGCTTGATACGAGTAAAAAATATTTAGAGGGCCATATCTGGTATTCTGGCTTGATACGAGTAAAAAATATTTAGAGGGTCATATTTGGTGTCCGGGACTAAGATCAATCTATTTGCTATAAACTGATTTATCATACTCGCACGGCTTTTGTTGAAGGTCTGGGTAACCAGCCATGTGCTTTCGACGAGATATCTCGTTCATTAAGATCTGACCAACTTTGTTAATTATAAGATACCTCGTCCATCAAGATCTGACCAACTTTGTTAATGATAAGGTACCTCGTCCATCAAGATCTGACCAACTTTGTTAATGATGAGATACCTCGTCCATCAAGATCTGACCAACATTGTTAATGATAAGATACATCGTCCATCAAGATCTGACCAACTTTGTTAATGATGAGATACCTCGTCCATCAAAATCGGACCAACTTTGCTAATGATGAGATACCTCGTCTATCGTATGGTCACAAAGGGTTCATTGAGAAAGAGATCGATGAGCTTAATTACTTGGATAGAAGGTTTTGATAACTTGTATGTGGACACAGTGGAGCTCCATTGAGTAGTATATTGTAAGGACTCCATTGAGTCCTTCTCTAGTAGTAGGGTTAAAAGATATATATCACACTATCAAAATACTGATACATTTTATTTTTTTAATCGAAAAATTACTATTGGGTTGATACAAATGTTCATCCCGGGTTATTGACAAAAATTGAAGGAAAATTATTTATTTACCAAAAATTACATCTAATCACTATAGTATGTGCCGTTCTGTTCGATGACTTTTCTACTTCACTACAGTAGATGCATCATCAAGCGCTAGTAGAAGTTCCAAGGTGTCTAGCTAAAGAACTGATCCAGGTGACGAAATTTCTGAACCACTTCCGGCAAGTGGAATCGGGAACAGCCCCCGCAACCTACACAACGCACATGTTCTTTTGCGTCTGCGAAACATTCGTGCTTTTTCGTAAATAAAAGGCATAATATATCGAAAATGCTCCTTATTTTCTGCCCTTTTTAATGCTTTACAAAATTTTAAAAAATATAACCCAATAACACATTGATTTCCCCAAGTACTCACAGAAATTCCTTCTTTCAAACAACATCAAAACTTCACGCGTGTGCAGCACATAACACTTCGGTTCTGCGATGCAATGCTATCGATTGCTCAAAACCGAAAGAACCTTTCCATCAAACCAATAGTTAGTTTTTAAACACCTGTACAGCAAAACAAATGTTATCAGTATATTTAAGTTTTTGTTGTGAGTTTCTTTTTTAAGCCGACGAAATATCAGGAGTAACAATTGAATCCATGACCTATTTTTAACCATTGATGAAATCCTTGACAATGGCCGCACATTCCGAAGAAAATTGTTTCCTCTATCCAAACAATTTAAAGTAATTGAAGCGGAAGTACTTATTTGGTTTGGCTTAACTTATCGAATACATTTTTTTCAAGCTTCAAAACTTTAATCGTTAATTTTGTGTACGTATGTGTTTACTTTTCAACTCTGGACCGTCTTAAGGCGGTTTCATTCGTGGTTACGGGCAACTCAATTAGACCGAAACACCGTAGTAGCTAGTAATTGGGAATGGAATTAGTTCCGAACATTTAAACTCCGGTAAATGATACTCCGGTATAATATGCAGGGAAATAAGATCTAATGAACTGATCTTCCATGTTACAACTTGAACAGATTCTAGTTTATGTCATTCTATTTAAAGTTAAGAAATAAAAATTATATTATTTAGTTAAACAGGTGGTAGTGTATGTGTTTCCGGCAATGTATGGAACGCAGCCATTGTATAGAATGCCTGGAGTTTTGGGGCAAAGTATGAAATATCCTAATCATTTTAATATTGTTCAAGTATAACAGCCACTGCGTGGCCAGCACGGTGTTGCCCATGACAGTTCTTTTCGTGGGGTCAGGTGTGACCATTGCTCGCTAATCCCCGGTGATTGCTACGAATTCCCATTTGGTTTGCTTGGGATAACAGCCATCACGGCGTTGTCAAATGTGGTGAAATTCGAATTTCGAACAGATCCAATAGGTGTGACGTCACAATCTTATGCTAAAATATAAATATTTAATTGAAAATTTATTGAGAGAAAAACAAACGTATATAAGGTATCTATCTGGTGTAAAATTTTCCACAGATTTCAAAAACGTTGATATTTTCAATCTATTAACGATCACGATTTTACAAAAAATAACCAAACAATGCCAGTTAAATTTTTTTATTTGTTTTGCTTTCCCTCACTGGAAGCGTTTGAGCCCAGGAAATGGAATCTGATTTCTTTATCGCGAAGGTCATATAAGAAAAAATATAAGAGTTACAATTAATATTTATTTATTTAATAAATTTAAATTTATGTAACAAACATTTTTTATTTAAAGAAAATCATATTTTTAGATATCGATCAAATGTGAAATTTTCCGCAAATTTCAAATTCGTTGAAATTTTTACTCTATCTTTAACGATTTAGCAGATAGAAAAAAAATTACTTACTCCAGTTAAAATTTTATTTTTTCATCCGCTGATAAATTGTTCCTCCGAAAATCAAACGGAAACACGGAAAAATTAATTTAGAATCTTTCATATATTTATGCTGTTGCCATTCAAAGGAAAGCAATAATAATTAAATTCCATAATATTTATTTAAAAATGTTCTAGATTAAATTTTAAAACTAAGACTTCGCACAACAATCGCAAAAAATTCGGACTACCTGTGTGCCAAGTCTCATTATTGTAAGTGCCATTGATTCGTCAGGACATTACATAGCGATAAGCAGGCATAGGAACAAACGCTTCCTTTTATAATATTAGCGATGTTTTCCCTAGGCATTTTTTTTTAAATTGCAGATAATTGTCTTCGTTACAAAGAAGTAAAACTTAAACAGATTCGTGGAAACGCCTTCATTAAAAATACATAAATGAAAAAAGAAAATATGAAATAAAACACCAGAACTTTCTTGCTGAAAAAAATAAGATATTTTTTGGCATTGCATAGAAAAAAATGCCTAGGAAATATGTGAAATTATAACCGTTTAATACTTTTCCCCCAAACTCCAGGCATTCTATGTAATGCCGACTTTGAATTTTTTTTGCCGGTAGCAAATATAAACTTATCAAATCACTATATCCACTAATTTGAACAACCTTGTCAAGAAATAAAAATAACTTTAATCAATTATTAAATCAAAAATCAAAAAACAATTATTCTTTCTAGATATAGTATCATTGAAATTAGAACATCTGTACACATAACTGAAGGTAATTTTTTTTACATTAAATTATCGATATTTCAACATTATGGTCTTATAATTTTAATAGCAGATAATTAATTAGTAACTTAAAAGCTTCATTTGGAATTCTTTTCTTAAATATATTTTGCCTGCTACATTTAAAGTTCAAAAGCTCTTGATCTCGTTATCAAAAAAGAATCCACCGTCTTGTTGACGAGATAACTCGTCATTAACAAAATGTATCAGATCGTAATGGACGAGATATTTCGTCAAAATCACTTGGAGGTTTGAGTGCATTGTGAGATAACAGCAACACTATGGAAATCTGGTGATAGTCAGAAGGATAAATAACAGAAACATAAATTAAATTAATTCAATGTTCCAAACAGATCAGCTTAGCGTCCGTTTAATTTAGACACCAGGAGAAAAATTTAGTTCCACTAAAAAAAGTAACAATGTATAACGTAGAAGTAAAGGCATCACACTCCACCAATGCGATTATTATATAATCCACCCTTTCTCATCCAGTAAAAATGTGTTTGTCTTTATTCCTGAGTGTGAACTTTCCAAGGAGTTTTCATTTGCATAGTTACAGAAAAAATAATCTCGCTTTGGTAAACCGTTCTGTTTTTAAGCTGAATGAATAGAATTACTCTTTTTGGCAATAACGCGAAATCCATAATTAGTTTTCTAAACTTTTGGGTCTTAATTTTAGGAATAGTTAGTCTTTCATTCTCATGATTGCAGTTTCTAGGAAAAAAATTATTTTTTAAAACTAATTTGGGTAGTTAGAAAAAAAGTTTCTGGATATCTGGGAAGATACTAATCAAAATATTTTCTCCCCAACATACTTTTAACGCATTTAAACCATACATATAAATCGTTTGCTTGTAATAATGAAGTTAAACGAAAGTGTTTAGAATTAAAAAGTAATATAAAATTACATTTTATACTTATTAATGTATTATGTGGCAAAGGCTTTCTTCATCATATGTTTGGGAATAAGTGAATTTATTCATAGTCTTTCAATGTTAATCTAGATAGCATTTAATAAGAAACTATGAATGATCACAAAATCCCTTAGATTAGAAGATGTTACTTCGGTTTATTGTGCTAGATATTTAGTGGAAACAAACCAGACATAAAGTGAAGATTCGATTTCCACTAGTCAAGTTCTCTTATGATGCCTTTCGGGATTACCTTAAAATGTTGTTAATTAATCAGTTTGATTAAGTTTGGCGTTTAATATAATTGTGTTGTGACCAATCTACTATCAAAAATCAATTCGGAATTGATTTATAGGAATTTTTACTGGCGAATATTGAAATCGTGTTCGAAACATGTCAACTAGCACCAGATTTTTATGGACAAAATATCTTGTCATTAGTGAAGTCGACCAGATGTTGAACGAGATCGAAGCCGCTTATAGGGTTAAAAAGCATGTAATTACAAAAATAAATTATGTAAACTTATAATTCAGCTAAGAAATGTTTATAACTAAAAAACTGGCTCATTAATTTACTAAACATTACAAATAAATGCATCTCCGTATTTACCACTCCCAATGCATTCTGAAATAAACTGCAATTTCATATAGATTTATGAAATAGAAAAAAAAATAATTGACTTGTAATGAATTAAGTACTTGAAAATTGAATAAAACATATACAATGAAAACACACAGAAAGATACAAAACTACATGGATCAGAAACCCATGATCACTTCATAAAGAACACATCTACATAGTTAGATTTACATCCTTTTAATTATGATTTCATGAATATTTCATAAAAATTCCAGCCAGAGAACATATTTTCATTAAACTCCTCTTCCTGCAAGTAGAATTCATAACATTGATTTTGCCAGCCCTAACTGAAAGAATGTTTGAGAATATTCTCGAGCAAGTCAATAAAGCTTCCTCAAAAGACAGCTGAAATCAGAAAGACAAATAAAAAGTTTAATTACCTGGTTCTGCAGTATCCAAATTCGTCAGGAAGGATAAGAGAAAAGAAATAAAAAGTTAATATTTTGCTCATGTTTTCACAAGACTTTATCATATTAATTAAACATGTATGAATAGGTTAGGCATATTCCCTATGCTAACAACAACTCAAAAATGCAGAATAGAATTATAATATCAGAACATTCTTCGCTTTTGTGAGAAAACCTTCAATAAGATGAACCTCCGAATTTTCTTTTCGTATAAAGACCATTTTTTGTCAACACAAATTCGTTTTTTGGGTGCTTTTATGTCTTCCCTTGTGTAATCATGTCAAGAAATTGGAACAGAATATTGATGCCGTTAGTGACGTAAACAATGTCGCTATGTCAAAAATAAAATAAAATGATTGAATACTTTTCGTTTTTAAGAAAAAAGTATTTCGGTGTTATACAAACCACCCCAAGAGGAATTCAAATTAAAGACCTTGAAAGAAGAAGTATAATAAAAATGACTAAATTGGAGATTTTAGTGAGTTTAACCAAAATATTCTGAATGAATTGGTGTGAAGAATAAGCAGACGCGACACAATTCCGTCATAATTTATGAGTTTATTAATTCTTGCACATCAGTATTTAACAGTTATTGATATCATTATTGGGGTTGTTTAACCTAAGATGCTTTTAATTATTGGAGTTCAGTTTAACTGAATGTTCTGGGTAAATTGAATCTCGAATAAGCAGATGCAACACACAATTCTGTCATAATTTATACGTTTAATTATTCTTGTACATCAGTAGTTCTCAGTTATTTATATTATTAACATCATTGGGGTTATATAAATTAAAGCTACAGTAGAACTCCAATTATCCGAACTCCGACTATCCGAATCGCTTTCAGAATTTCAGAAAAAAAAATTAAGACGGAAACGTATTGCGAGTCGCAAAATAATGATTCTGGGTTTCAAATTCTAAATGATGATGAACTTATTGAAAGTTTGAGAGTAGAAAGTGTCGTTGAAGAAAATGACCTTATAGTCGAAGTTGAAGCAGACACGGGACCATCTGCTAGTGAAGAATTTGCCGGCTTTGAAACTGCGTTGAAGTGGATGGAGCGACAGCCCGAGTGTGACCACATGCAACTTCCCATTGTCAAGCGGATGCGTGACTTGGTTGCCCGAAAACGGACGAAGACAGTCACACTGCTTACTTTGACCGAGATGTTTAGCAAGCAATGACTTTCATTTACAGTACAGTACGGTAAGTACATACTGTACTAATGTACAGCACTTGTAAGTACACTTAAGGGGGTCCGGGACACAAAAATCGTCAAATTTTCGAATTTTTTAAAATTATTTTACGAAATTCTCTGTGTTTTTCTGCTTAAAATGACATCTACATCATGTTTCTATCTTAATTAGAACTAGAGATATAACCATTTTTGTGGTGCGTTGTTTTGAAAATCTAACACTCTTAACAGTTGTTGTCATGGCAACAACATCTGTCCTTAAACTTTAAATGCGTTTTTCTCCATGATGCATTTTTTCAAGATTTCCTGTATTCAAATTGCTATAAGTCGAAAACCGATAAAGTTTAAGGGTTGAAATTTGGAATATATCTTTTTCAAACATTATACTTTAATTTTGATTCGGCAAATTTAAAACAAATATTTACTTTTAAAAATATGACTTTTTTAAAAAAAAGTACCTTAAAATTTTCAAAATTTTTCATTCAAACATTTTTCATTTTTTATTAAATTAATATTTTTTAAATTCCTGAATCAAAATTAAAGTTAATAAATTTGTGAATAATTTAATGCAAAAATTTTGAAAATTGATCAAGAATGTTTTGAGCCTTAGCAATTTAAAATGACCCCTCTTTTTTTCAAAAAATTTTAATTTAAAATTTTTAAAAAACTTTTGGAAAAATTTTGTGTTGTGATTTTGTTTATTAGTTAGATGGGTAATCAGTACAAAAAAATTCAAAATTCTAAATTAATTAATAAAAATTTTTTTCCGATGTGTCCCGGACCCCCTTAACATGCAAAATTGTTCCCTTTTCATTTAATTAATTAAAAGTTCTTTTTCTTTATAAATAGTTTTTTTCTCCCATTTTCAACCATACATACAGTAATTAATTAAAATACAAACAGACTCTTTTTTCGGAAACCATCCAATTATCCAAATTTTTGATTATCCGAATGGGGTCCGGTCCCAATTGATTCGGATAATTGGAGTTCTACTGTATTATACTAATTAGTGTCCTTTCCCTTCCTGAAAGGCACCCTTCACATGAGGTAATATATTATACTGGTTATAACCTCATTAAGAAGTGGAGCAAGTGTTCTAACACTTTTTCATTCGAATAGCATCAGTGTTCAGTGATGTGGAAGAAATATGTCGTTTTAAATGAACTCCCAACTGTGTTGCATTTCACAATACGGCCATAATAAAAGTCACCGACTTAGAGCAAAAAGAGCCAGATAATTACGTCGATTGATGATGCTACCTGTCACATCTCGTGCTAGAAACTATTACGATTCCATGGAAAAGATTTTAAAGCATATTTATCTTGGATTTCTTGAAGAATAGAAGAAAAGAGACCGTTTCTCACCAAACTTGCAATGTAGTACCGTCAGGTGATAATTATTTGAGCTACAATTTAATTATGACAAAAGACGCTAAGTATCTGAGTTCCATAACTTTCAAAATTTCAATTTTTTCATAAAATAGCTATAAAACATGTTTAACCCATTGTGTACATTTGACGACTGAGATTCGTAATGCACTTGTTTTGCCTAAGTTAAGGATGACGAGTCTAATTCGTCATTCAAACTAGGACAAAATAAAACACGGTACAGCTACACTCTACGTTTATGAGTGATGACAACGGCTTGGCGATTTTTTTTGGCGCACTTCTAGTAGCGAGTTACGATAAATTAAGGCAACCCATCTTTCGTTGCTGTTGTTGTGGTTTTCACGGCAACCTCGGCAAACGGAAACTTTCAATTTTCTTTTTGAATATTTTAGAAAGTTATTCCAAAATCCGTTAAAATTGTTTGATTTCATTGATTCGTTTGAAATATTTTATTTCCTCCCATCGGTTATTTTGTTTTTAAAATATCCTTTTATTACATTGGTCCTTTTAAATCATTTTCTGTGATACCATTGGTCCATTTATTTGTATTTTGACAGTTGTGGAATTTTTATTTTGTTATAATAGTTTTCACGACAGGATTAAGAGTTTTTTTTTTTTTGACCATTTTCGTTTTCATTATTTTTTTACGAGAGAATTCTGACATTATCAGGTATTATTACTTGCTTTTTTTCTTTTGTAAATCTTTTTCTTTTTCAACATGCTCACTGTATTTAGCGTAATTGATAAGTTTCAGGGTTTTCTTACCATTCGTAGCTTAGTTTCTCTGCTGGTTCACAAATGTGTTTTGATATGTGATTAAGCTTACTATTTTTTGTGAAAGTTTTTTTTTAAATATACTTTTTAAAACGTTCTGAAATGTGCTTAAAAAGTGTGTTGTAAAAAGAAAAAAAATTGTGACAGGAAAAGAGTTAAGAAATAATTCTTTCCTTGGCGACTTTAGAAGTGCGCCAAAAAAAAAATCGCCAAGCCGTTGCCATCAGTCATAAACGTAGAGTGTAGCTGTACCTAAAACACGTACATTCTTGTTCATGGCAAGAGTGATTGGTGTTACGAGACTCTAAGTAAGGCCCGGTGCACACATCCGGTTTTTCAATATGCGGCGCCACTACGGCACAGAAGCCCAACTATGCACACATAACCGTGAAATGACACACGAAGTCATTTCACGCCATTTGCGATAAATATTCTATCGAAGAAAATGTGTTTATTTCGCTTACTTGGTGTAAAAAAAAGTATATTTTGAAAGAAAATAGACGTTACTGGATGCGGTACAGCTACACTCTACGTTTATGAGTGATGGCAACGACTTGGCGGTTTTTTTGGCGCACTTCTTGTAGCGAGTTACGATAAATTAAGGCAACACATCTTTCGTTTCGGTTGCTATGGTTTTCATGGCAACCTCGACAAACGGAAACTTTTAATTTTCATTTTGAATATTCTAGAAAGTTCTTCCAAAATCCGTTCAAGTCGTTTGATTTCATTGATTCGTTTGAAATTTTTTCTTTCCTCCCATAGGTTATTTTGATTTTAAAATATCCTTTGATTGCATTGGTCGTTTAAATTTTTTTTTCTTTGATTCCATTGGTTTATTTATTTGTATTTCTACAGTTGTGGAATTTTTATTTCATAATAATTTTTTTTCACGGCAGAGTTCTGACGTGAATTGTTTTTCGCATTTGTGGAATATTCTTGTTTCGTAATTTTTTTTCTCGGGACCGTTGTGATGTATCAGGTTGTATTACTTCTTGCTTTTTTCTTTTTAAAATCTTTTTCTTTTTCAACTTGCCTACTGTATTTAGTGTAATTGATAAGTTTCATGGTATTCTTTACCCAACATTCGTAGCTTAGTTTATCTGCTGGTTCACAAATGTGTTTTGATATGTGCTTAAGTTTACTACTTTTTGTGAAAGTTTTTTAAAATATTCTTTTCAAAACGTTCTGAAAATGTTTAAAAAGTGTGTTGTGAAAAGAAAAAAAGTTTTGACAGTAAAAGAGTTAGGAAATAATTCTTTCCTTGGCGACTTTAGAAGTGCGCCAAAAAAAAATCGACAAGGCCGTTGCCACCGCTCATAAACGTAGACTGTAGCTGTACCCTGGATGCAACCATTTATTAATTATTATTTATATTCCATTTGTTTATGAAAACAAGGTACTTCAGAACGGAGACTCATGTGCGGCCACCGTGTGGCGCCGTGGGAAACTGCGGTACAAATTGCACACAAGTTGGACGTGCGTCGTCCCAGCGGTGCTGGAGGCATGTGTGCACTGCTCCATTGGATCTAATGTATCTCAGACCACACTTGCGTTGCGGCAGCGGCGCCGCTCGTTGAAAACCCGGATGTGTGCACCAGGCCTAATTGAATCAAATTATTCAATCGTTCTATACAAAAATACACTTTATTTGATCTGACTCCAGACAAAGAAATATTTACACGGCTGCGTCATCAGACATTATTTTTTGGAATGAACGTGGAGATCAGAAGCTGTAGGATCTCTCTCAAACTGTTGCCATTCTTATCAAACGAAAATGTACGAAAATATAACATTAATTAGTGTACAGACGATAATACGATAATATAACAGTAAATAATGTGCAAACGATAATCCGAACTACTTTTACAAATAAAACTGTTAAGAAAATTAACCTGGCAAAATGTGTTGAAGTAGGTAGTAGAATTCACGTCGCATTGTAGCAACAACTGGCTATTGGCAACCGTCCGGGATCAATCCCGAAAAGATACATACGAGAGCAACACTTCGTCATTTTGAGCCACCGTCAGATGACGATGCAACTCTTGAGCTGACACCTCACTCTCGAAACTGCCACACCGCGTCAACGTGAAGACATTTCAAGCCACGATAGATTTAACGTCCTCCAGCCACAAGTACAGATGGTCTTTGGTTGGATCGAGATTAAAACTCGCAACTCTCTAGTTGCGAATCGGTAGCTTTTCCAACAAATGATGAGTTCCAATTTTCGTACCAATTTCCTCCCAAAATGATGAGTAAATGATCAAAGGGTTTGCTTGCATTTCGTAAACATTTCCATTTTTTTTGCAGCAAAATATTCGTAAATAAACAACAGTGGGATAGATCCGAGGATAACATCACGTAATTTTGAACCACGGTCTGATGACGAGGTCACGCTTGAGCTGACACCCCATTCTCCAAACTTCCACACCACAGTAACATGAAGACATTTGAGACTACGACCGATTTAACGTGTACCATACCGTTGTACACGACGGTCTATGGTTGGATTAAAACTCTCAACTCTCAGGATGCTAATCCGTTAGTCTTACAACCGGGCTACCTCGGTCCCTTCCACAAAACGATGAATAAATGATAAAAGGGTAAGTAAACATTTCCTTTCGATCGATCGCAAAGTGTCTAGAAATAAACAACCGATATGCGAATGTAAGTAAGAAAATTTAAACATTTAAGTGTTAAAATAATCCAGCAAAAATGCGAAACAATAAATCTACATTCCATTTTTTCGCAGGGAATCTCGCAAAGCATTTGTTACAAGATTATGGAATCTCAATACTCAATACGGAGACAAATTACGCTAGGAGTAAATTAATGTGACAAAAGACAATTTGGTGAGAAATTATGAAATATCGCGTGCACAGGAAGAAAAGTTGTCGTGACATATTGCCAATAGATATGCGATTGGATAGCTGCTATTAGGGTGTCTTTTTCCACATTTCACAGCAGCACTGATGTCCAGATGATAATAGCAATTTCACTAACCTTGTCAGACGTTTATTGATGCGTCTAATACCTTCTAAAGGAATCGATGCCGTAATAACTAACCTTGGACGTCAAATTTATCTTGCCTCTTGTGGATTAGCTTGGGTTGAGTAGAAGGGTATCTTTTATTTTTTTTTACAATAACTCAAAGCGATTTTTTAAAGGATAAAACATTAACGGGAAAGGGCGTTGCTAAATGGGTTTGCGCATTGAGCTATCAGCCTGTGAGTTGTAGGAGGTTTAATCCTCTTGGTGGTTTATCCTCGCGACAAAAACAGTCTATTCTTGAAAAAAATGTTGAAAATTGTGTTCATTTCTAGGAAAGGGACAATTTGTTTCGTCTACTTGGATTTTCATCTTCACTTGGAGCAACAAAAAAAAAGGACGGCTTTGTGGAAACGAGATATCTTGTCTAAAGTAAAAGTGACCAAATCATGGACAAGATATCACGTTGAAATATGGAAAGGGGCGTGGCTTATAGGGTTTTATCTCTGAGCTAGCAGCTTGTGAGCTGTAGGAGGTTTAACCCTCTTGGTGGTTTATCTTTGCGTCAAAAGCCATTCTCTTGTGTAAAATGTTTTCAAATTGTCACCATTTCTAGGCATTTGACAATTTGTTTTGTCTACTTGGATTTTCATCCCCACTTGAAGCAATACGACAGTTTTGTCGAAACGAGATATATCGTCTTCAGCAAAAATGACTAAATCATGAACGATATATCTCGTTGAAACATGGGAAGGGGCATGGCTTACAGGCTTTGGTCTTTGAGCAAACAGTCTGTGAGTTGTAGGAGGTTTAACCCTCTTGGTGGTTTATCCTCGTGACAAAAACAGCTGTATTCTTGAGAAAACTGTTTCAAATTGTCACCATTTCTAGGAAAGGGACAATTTGTTTCGTCTACTTGGATTTTCATTTTCACTTGGAGCAAAAAAAAAAGGACGGCTTTGTGGAAACGAGGTATTTCGTCTAAAGCAAAAGTGACCAAATCATGGACAAGATATCACGTTGAAACATGGGAAGGTGCGTAGATTATAGTGTTTTCTCTCTTAGTTAGCAGTTTGTGAGTTGTAGGAGATTTAACCCTCTTGGTGGTTTATCTTTGCGTCAAAAGCCATTCTTTTGTGTAAAATGTTTTCAAATTGTCACCAAATTGTTCTAGGCATTCGACAATTTGTTTTGTCTACTTGGATTTTCATCTCCACTTGAAGCAATACAACAGTTTTGTCGAAACAAGATATCTCGTTTTGAACAAAAATGACCAAATCATGAACGAGATATCACGTTGAAACATGGGAAGGGGTTGTGGCTTACAGGGTTTGCTCTTTCAGCTTGTAGTCTGTGAGTTGTAGGAGATTTAACCCTCTTGGTGGTTTATCTTCGCGTCAAAAGCCATTATAAGCTGTGAAAATTATTTCAAATTGTTATCATTTCTAGGCAAGGGACAAATGGTTTTGTCTACTTGGATTTACATCCCCCTTGTTGTAATAGGCAAGTTCTGTCGAAACGAGATATCTCGTCTAAAGTAAAAGTTCCTTAATCACGAACGAGATATCACGTCGGAACACTTGAAGAGTTGAGAGCAAAAAAGTTTTTATTTTGTATTTTATCCAATGGCGGGCATTGTTGATTTGTAATCATTTTGCCACTACAAGGCCAGAAGTGATGGCCACTTGTGAAGGAGCACCCAATGGGCGACCATCATTACCCCTAACAAAGAACAGTACAATTTACATCCATGCCTTGACCCCGAATTCGAACTAGGAACCTTCCGATCCAGAAGCCAACGCCTTAACCACTAGACCGGTTGGTCGGCAATGAGAGAACAAAAAAGTGTGTGGTACTTATAATTCGGAGAGATATAAATATGAGATATCTCGTCGGATAGTTTGGAGGTTTAATTCCAATATTTTCCCTGGTTATATTTATCTCTTCGTGTCAGTAAAACTTCACATTTATTTCAGAAAGAACGGAGTTTGGCGGAGCTTGGCCAGATATGACCCACGCACCATAAAAATTTAAGCAACCTGTAAAAATGGCGACATAGGATCTATTAAAATATAATCGGACTTCCGTAATGACGCACGTGATCTAATAGAAAATAGAAGCACTTACACCATGACCTCACGTCATCTAATACAAAATAGAAGGTGGGTAGGTAATTAAATAACGTCGTACTGGAGCGACACAAGGTGAATTTCGATACGGTTCGAGATCAAAATTCGAAGGAAAAGATTCGAGCACAACCACGTATATTAGAACCTCTGTCAAATGTCGAAGTATCACCTGATATGGCACCCTACTCTCCGAACTTCCAAACAACTCCAATATGAGGAGATTTGATGCCACGACAGATTAAACGAGCACCAACCCCTCTTGCACACGACAATTTTTGGTTGGATTCGAAATTGGTTGCTAATCCGTTCCTCTTCCAACCGGGCTACGATGCTCCCAAAATAGAAGGATTTACATCACTGTGACTTTGAGAAATTGGGAGGGGTCAAACATCCATGAATGATTGACTATGAGATCAGGAAACTTCCTAGAACTTTTAGGAGCATTGATTCTGAAGATGAGTTTTATTGAGGGTGGAACCGGCAAGAGGAGAGAGTTTGTATTTCTAGGAGATCATGGAGAGATTATGTCAAACCGGGAGTGAAGTAACTGTGATACACGTGCCCATCGATGAACTAAAAAATTGATAGCAGCGACTTACCAAGACTCGTAGCATCACCAATGAAACGTTCAATCATGATCAACAACATCCCGGAACCAAAGTTGATGAACGCCAAACGTTCGATCCATTCACCATCGACCCCTTACAACAACTATTCAATTTATGACATTCTTACTGTGAAATAAATGATGCATAACCTAGACTGGTTGTAAGAATGAGTGTTTTAATGATCACTGTTTAGAGTTCTATTGTATTGTACTAGATTTTCCCCACTTAACGCTACTCATAAATTTAACATTATAAGTCGTTTCGACGAGTTAACGCTTTCGTCAAGGCCTGGCACACATTTTGCTAATGACGAGATCTTGATATTGCCGTCTCTTTTTTATGATGATCAGATCAAGATCCAGTCACTTTTTTATTCTGACAAGATATCTCGTCTATCAAGATCTGGCCAGATGCTAATGACAAGATATTTCGTCGAGTCAACCCCCAGGAGGGTTAATAAAGTGTATATTATTTTAACAGGATACGCTTTGGGTTTTAGTCTCGATTTATTAGTATGCCTTTCGATTTTTTTTTCGTTTTCGATGATTATAGATGTATGAAAATATTTTTACGAATATGATTTGGTAAAATTTTAAAAACTTTAAAGATTCTCTGGGTTTTAATCCTTTATTGCATAATGGTGGAAATTTCTATCATAGCATTGAATGCCCAAAAATTATGTAAAAGAACAAGTTCACTTTAAGTTGATCGTGTCTGGATACCTTTTTAATGTCCATTGTATAAAAAAAACATAGCTGTCAAAAATAAGCAAGTGTCACTATCAGTAAAACGAGCTTGAAGTTGTCATTCCGCTGTTTGTTGTAATTGCAATAAACGTATGATTTCGTTTTTAATTTTGTTTTATTATATTTGAGTTTCTATTGCTAAAAAAGTGAAAATGAGTGGAAGAAAGGTTTGTAACATGTGTTTCTGTTATTTTTAGAGCAATTTCTGAAAAAGTTTGTTTTTAATTTAAAAAATACCACATGATACCATCATATTGTTTTTTGCTAAATTTATACTATAAATATATACTAAGATTTTTGTAACCATTTTTCCTTCAATTTTGAACTTGAATTATATCACCTTGATTTATTTCACCAATAAAGAAAAAATCATGCAAAGAAGGGTTAAAGTGCATTTTATGTTTCCTCTAAGTTATCGTTTGTAGCATGAATTGTTCACTTAAATTTTATCTCTTTAGCACAAGTAGTCATCGTGACGTCACGTGATCAAATACAAAATAGAAAGACGTGCGTCATGACTACTAACAATCCCTGCTGTCTTCTATTGAATCACGTGACATCATGACGCGTCCTATTTTATATTTCCCTTGACAGTATTGTCTCCCAGACGACAATAATAGAAAATAGAAGGACTTACGTGACCGTATGATGACGCAAGCATTTATGCATTACTTTTCATATATTTATTGGTGACGTTCGTTTATTTGTTTTATCACAAGCCTTCGACTTCAAAATGTTAAAGGGTAGCACGTTAAAGGGTATAAAGGTCATAGTTTCTCCTTTTGTATGTACGACCTTGCTCTTTCAAAGAACGTAAAAAACATTCTTATATATACGAAGTTCTAATGCTCTAAAAGAATCTAGAGAATGTCGGTATTCGTTCTTTTAATGAACGTCCCGACGAAAGGTCAAAACACTACTCAGTAAATACCAGATCATCCCCACGGAAAAGATTCCAATTTTTGCGATGAACAAAAGAATAATGCATCGAATACACCGTTTTCGGAAACTTCGAAAAAACCTTCACCCATGTAAAATCATCAAGATTACAATAGAAAACGAATCCACCCTCCGAAAGAACAAGAACTCCTTCAGCCGATCATTGACGACCTCCATGATGGACGGGGAAAAAAAAACTTTCCCGCCTTGTCAGTTAAGTGAGGCATTTATTCTCACAGATAATGGTACTATGGCTTAGTGGAGCGTCAAAAAGCAATGACAATAATGATTAAGCCGCCTCCAAAAAAGGCCGTGTTCTTTGCGCTTTTTTATGCATTATCTTGAGTCGCGTTGGCGTCTTTTTGGGGAGATTTTCCCCATTGTTGATGCCGAAGATTCAGCAGACGTTGTAATCCATCGTTTCTTCGGAGTTTACAAGGTGGATAATAATTTTTAGGCTCTTGGAGAGACGTGGATGGTTCTTGCTTAGTAAGGGCCTTGAAGAACGTCACTTTTTTGGAAATGAATTGTGCGATTTTCAAGTTTTTATTTGATACGGATTGATTTATTCTTCATTTTTATTTCACAGAGCTCTGTTTTCATTGCTCAGTTTCATATTCAAAGCTTATTCCAGCAGTTGAACAACCAAATAAAAATTAAAAATACTTTCCTTGACGGATTAAAAATGTTCAAAGTTCAATGCTAGTACTTCCGTGCAACCAAAAAATTGCAATAGAGAGATTATGAGAAACACACAAATTAATTAAGCTTAATTTGTAATTTCTTTAGTTCTAAAAGAATCTATCTATCTATATTATCTATCTATCTATATAATCAATCTATCTATATTATCTATCTATCTATATTATCTATCTATCTATATTATCAATCTATCCATACTATCTATCTATTTATATTATCTCTCTATCGATATTATCTATCTATATATATTATCTATCTATCTATATTATCTATCTATCTATATTATCTATCTATCTATATTATCTATTCTGTATTTTGCCTGACGCTTTGTTTTCACTGCTCAAAGTTCTTCATTTAAGTTTATTTCTACAGTTTAACAGCCGAATCTCCAGTGCAAAAAAATAAAAACTACTTTCCTTGATGGATTAAAAATATTAAAAGTTGAATGCTTTCTTGCTGCTAAAAATGGCAGTAGAGTGATTAAGAGAAACTTACAAATGAATTTAGATTCGTTTTTAATTTCTCCAGTTCTACTAGAATTCATATATTCTTAATTTTTTTTTGACGCTTTGTTTTCGCTGCTCAAAGTTTTTCATTCAAGTTTAACAGCCGAATGTACAATGCTTGAAAATTAAAACTTTCCTTTAGAGATTAAAAACTTTTAAAAGTTGAATATTGTTAGCTTTCGTGCAGCCAAAAATTGGAGTGGTGTGCAAATAAACTAAGCTTAATTTAGAAAATTTCCAGTTTCAGATACAAGGATTAATTTATTCTTTATTTTTATTTCACTGACGTTTTGCCCACAGCTCAAAGTTTATTTCTGAAGATCAACGGCCGAATCTTCGATCATCAATTTAAATTTTATCTTTTATTAATTCAGAAGATCTTAAAGGTTGAACGTTATTGAATTTCGTGCAGACTAAAAAATGTCAGAAGAGTGACTAAGTGTAACTTGTAAATGAATTGAGCTAGACTTTGAATTTTCCGTTCTATAAGGATTATTTAATTCTTCATTTTCCGACGTTTTGTTTCCACTGCTGGAAATAGCCCGCTGTGTTGCTCTAATGAGATATTAATTAAATACTTACCTATCACTGCTTAAAGTTTATTTCTGAAGTTGAACTGTCGAATCTCCACACACAAAAGGTATAAAATTAAACTTCTCTTTCATAAATTTAAAACTTTTAAAGTTGAATTTTATTTGTTTTCCTGCAGCCAAAATATGGCAGTAAAGTGACTAATGTAAAACCTTTATTGGATTCAGATTAATTTTGTATTTTCAGTTCCATAAGAATTGCTTTATTCTTTAATTGTTTTAGTAATTGACGTTTCGTTTTTAATGCTCAAAGTTTATTTCTGAAATTTAGCGTCCGAACATTCAATGGTTCAAAATTTGAAATTTCCATGATGGGTTAAAAACTTGAATGTAGTTAGCTTTTGTGCAGCAAAAAATGGCATAGCACCACAAAGTATTGTTTTATTGGGAATAAATACATTTCACCAAGTCTATTAGCTCTTGAACTTCATACCCTCAAGAACCAGTTCAACATGTTGCATAAGCTAACCTGAAGGCGGGACAGTTGATTATATGCTCGGACGAAGCTTTAGCTCAGTTGAGCTTAGAATACAGAGGGAAATGATTGCAGGCCCAATTATATCTTCATTAGCCTCAAGAACCAACTGAGAAACCTAGAGAGATGAGATTTTCTCTGATGAATATTTAATGAAGGAGGCAAGGGACTGAGTTTTGCTGTATCAGTCATGAGTCGAAGGAGTTTTTCAAATAAAAATATTCATCAGAGAGATGTGTAAAGAAAAAAAAAACTTCAGAAATGAAAATACAGTAGAGTCCGAATTATCCGAGTTTATGTGGAACAAGACTAAGTCGGATAACCAAAAAACTCGGTTAAAGCGAAAATTGTAAAAAAATTAATTGTGTAGGTTTAAATGTATATTTTAACAAATACAAAAGTTATACAGATACACCACATGCAATTTATATTGTTACGATAATTAAAGAGTTCTTGCTTAAAAAAGTACTTAATTTGTTTTGTTTTACGTTACTTTGTCGTTTTACTGCAGCAGTGTTTCGACATTTTTTAAAGATTAACAGGATTGCTGGTATCACTTTTTCTTGTTTTATATATTCAATAGCACTTGACGATAGCTTTTAGTGCGTGATGCAATGAAAAGTAAAGGGGATGATATTGTTGTTTGATTTCGTTTTCCTGAGTGTTTATGAGATCAATTTCAGAATTTTTTTGGTAGTTTTAAAAATGGAAAATGTAGGCCCCCCCCAAAAAAATCCTATAAATATTTGATGGCTCGGTTAAAGCGGAAACTCGGAAAATCGGGGTTTTACTGTTGCTTGATTTTGAGTTTTCAGTAATATAATGATTGATGTATGTATATATTTTATTAATTGACTTTGTTTTCAATATCCAAAGTTTATTTCCGATGTTTAACAGACTAATATCCAAGACATAACAACTAAAACTTTCCTAGATGGGATTAAAACTTTATTAAGTTGAAAGGTTTAATGAAGTGTTTAAAATACTTTTCAAACACTAAAGCGACAAAGTGAAGAACTGCAACTTAACTGTGAGTTTTTGGATATGTAACGATGGATTTATTTCTTCACCAACATCAGATTGTTGCAATTTCTTGCCGACTTGGCTCTCTTGTGAGTCACGTTTGTAGAAGTATCAAATATCGTCCGAGAATAACGTAAGATTGGAATAAAAACTGCAAGCGAAGCTCTTTTTGACGTAAGCACGCGAGTAAGACTGACGTCGTATTTTCGCTTCTATCAAGTGGGATGTCCTCAAATATAGCCTAGGTCAAATAAACGAAAAAAGCACTGCTAAATGATTTACGTTGGAATTTAGGGTTTTATGGCGCTAAGTCCAAAAGCGGACAGGATGCGTCATACACTGTTTAAAGAATTGCGGTTGGAAAATATACTCAGCTTGCTTATGAAGTGAAATGCTAAAATGTTGCAACAAATTGTCAAGATTCGACCTACAATGTGAAAGGGAGATATAGGACAACGCGCTTTGATGTAGAAAGGATATTGTTGCAGTATATCTACCAAATGGCATAACTGATTTTGCTTGAGGTATTTTAGAATTATCATACAGATGTATATACACTCTAAGACAAAAAAAAAGTTGCACCCAAAAGGAATTGTCAGAATGCAATGAAATTTGCAAGGTTGGTAAAGTGCTTACAAATTAGTAAATAATTAAAGTTTGAGACTGAAATTTGCAAACTTTATTGAGAAAATTCAAAAATGTGGTATTATTTAGTATGGCGCATGACTGCCAAAATTCCTAATGCAGCATGCTAAGCACCTTAGTAGGCTCTTATGAAGTCTTGAGACAGTCCATCCCATGCTGCATGAACCCAGTCAAGTAGTTCCAGCAGATTACGCAGCTCGGGTGGAGTGGTAACATCTCGTCCAATGGCATGCCATACATTCTCGATCGGGGACAGGTTCGGTGTTATGACGGCCATAGTAAGATACCGTTGTGTCGTAGACAAGCTCCAGAGACAGCAGCAATATGGAATCGAGCATTGTCTTGTTGAAGAAGCGGTGAACCTGAGTTCATGAATGGAAACGTAACAGGCTGTAAAATTTCTTGAATGTGACGCTGGCCTGTCAAAGAGTTCGTAACGAATAAAAAAGGGGATTTGGCATCGTACGCAATTGCACCCACACCATGACACCAGGTCTTCTGGACGTGTGACGCTGCAAAACAAACCGTGAATCTTAGCGCTGACCAAGTTACTTGCACACACGGATTCGATTGTCGTCTCCACCCAGGCATAAGCGGGATTCGTTAGTAAAGACCACTCTATGCGATTCAACGCCCCTTGTACGTCTGGCGCTATACCATTACAGTCTTTGACGGCAATGCAATGCTGTCAAAGGCAGTCGTCGTAACGGTCTACGTGAGGTTAGTCCCACGTCGTGAAACCGTCTACAAATGCTGCGATAACTTATTGGATAATCGAGAGAGGTTCCCGTTGGATGTCTGCAACAGTGTCTGGTTGGATCAGTATGCGCATGTCTTACAACACGTCGACCCCCTCTCGGTCCGGTATCTCTAGGCATTTCTGAGCCTGGTTGACGCTGGCATGTGCCTTTTTGTATCCACCGCTGCAACAACGTGCAAAAGTAACATCACTACAGACAATATGGTGTGCAATTCATCGATTAGACCATCCACTTTCTCGGAGGCCAATTTCTCTGCTTCTGTCAAACCGTCCCAGTTACTTGAATTACTGGCAAACTTTTTTACGAGGCATAACTCAATGAGAAACGATGTAACCAACACAACAGTATGATGCGAAATGAATTTGTTGCGCTACTGGATGTTCTTTAATGCCCCGGTATGCTGGCGTGCCCGGTGTTTGAGAGCTGGCCTGGGCGTGGCACATGCTCAAATGATTCTGAAAGTTTGATCATTTGCATCTCAAACGCAGATGTTCCACTCCTTTAAATTTAATTTATACCGGTCTACTCCTTCCAGGTGCAACTTGTTTTTGCTTTAGAGTTTACAAACGAGTAGGTCAGTAGAAAACGATGTCTTTTTTTTGAAAATATGAAGTACGTATCATCGTTTCATATCATAGTTGCAGTTAAAAAATAATTTAAAGCAAATCTTTAGTTGGTAGTTCGATAGATGAATTAACGTCGCACAGGAACAACACAACGTCCTAGAGGCGACGGTCTGAAGTCAACCCCGTAGGGAGAGATCCAAGGACAACACATCGTCACTTTGAACCGCGGTCTGAAGACGAGGTCAACACCTCAACTGCCCTCCCCCACTTTCCAAACTTGAACACCAAGTCAATAAGAGTATATTTGAGTCTACGGCAGATTTATAGTGTACCAGGCCCCTTTGTAAATGACGGCCTTTCATTGGATTCGAACTTGCAACCCTCCGGCTATTAATCCGTCACTAATCCAACCGGTATAACAGCCGTTTCAATATTTGACAAAGCTTCTTTATTTTGTTACGACCTACATTGTCTACGTGAGGATATTTGAGCCCATGACAGATTTAACGTGCAACAGCCCCCTCGTACTTAGAGATCATTAGTCGGATCGAGTTTCGAATTCGCAACCCTCCGTTTGATAACACGATGCTCTACAAACTGAACAACAGCGGCCCTGCATTCATCAGTATAAAAAGTTAATAGATTATTCGAACACTAGTAACATCATGCACGTGCACAAATAAATATTTAGTTAAGCTACAACGCTAGTAGGCAGTTTGAACGTGCACAGGAAAAATAAATTATAACACCCGCCAAATAACATAATCTAATTAGCTCTTATGTAGATAAAAATGGCTATAGAAAAATACGAACTAAACCATTTAGTGATGAATTATTATCGCATCTCTTAAATGCTGAACACATTCTAATCGACAGATGTATACAGGTTTGCTCTTTTGTAATTGAATTGTAGCATTTCTGACTGAAGCGTAGCAGTATTAAAGTAACTGGTATTCTGAATATTCAGGGATATACTCAGGGTATACTGAATATTCAGGGTTATCTGAATCAAAGCCTTTAATTGCCAGCCGTATGTTTATTCGATTGGCAAACAAGTTGGTTAGTCGGTTTGAGCCCTTGTAAGTTCGTTTGAATCTTGTAATTAAATATGGGTTTACTACCCAACAAAATATTCGAGGTTCAGTGATAAATTAAGTTGTAACATTCAAATATAAATCAAAGTATTTAATTACACACCGTTTGTTTATTCGATTGTCTTTTGAAACAAGCTAGTCGGTTTGAGCCCTTGTAAGTTCGTTTGAATCTTGTTATTAAATATGGGTTTACCACCCAACAAAATATTTGAGGTTCAGTGATAAATTAAGTTGTAACATTCAAATATAAATCAAAGTCTTTAATTACACACCGTTTGTTTATTCGATTGTCATTTGAAACAAGCTGGTTTGTCCATTTGAGCCATTGTAAATTCGTTTGAATCTTGAAATTAAAGACGGGTATACCACCTAAAAAAAGGTTTGAGGTTCAGTGATAAATTAAGTTGTTACATTCAAACATAAATCAAAGCCTTTAATTACACGCCGTTTGTTTATTCGATTCACATTTGAAACAAGCTGGTTAGTCCGTTTAAGCTATTGTAAGTTCGTTTGAATCTTGAAATTAAAGAAGGGTTTATATTCAACGAAATATTTGAGGTTCAGAGATAAATTAATAATTAATTAATAATTATTATATATTAATTATTATATTAATTAATAATAATTAATGAATTGGTTTATATTCAACGAAATATTTGAGGTTCAGAGATAAATTAAGTTGTAACGTTCAGCAGACCATGTCGTATGAATTGATAATTTCTTATGAATTCAAGCTCAAAAGTTCCATTGGAAGATAGGAAAAAGATGGGATGAAAATGCAGTCTAAAATTTTTTTTAAATAATTTTTAAATTAGCTACTAATTGGTAAGAGTATACAAGCCATTCAAATATTCAAAGAATCCGCGAGAAAAAGTTAATTAAGAAAAATCTCCATTATGGAACATGATGAATATTCATAAATGGATTTTTTTGGGGGGAGAGAACTAAGGTTGGAAATATGCATTAACTAACATTAAGAAATTTTAGTTTAATAAACACTTAACAAGAATGTCAATGTGCTTAGCACAAAAATTATTGAAAATCTGCTCCTGTTTTTTATAATCGCAAGAAAAAGTTAATTAATTTAAAAATAATTTTTTCAAAAGGGGTATTTTTAATACCCCTTGTGAAAAACGTGTTTTTATTAAACAAAAAAAAAACTGAAGGGGGATTTTCAGATTGAATATGAAGAGGTCTTATGAACAACTTAACAAGTTATTAGTCATTTTAAAATTTAAAACCGGTGTTGTAGTGATATCAGTATTCCATCAAAAATATATATTACACGTATTAAAATATTTCCTCTTTTCAGTATTCAAAACATATTACTTCTTCAGTATATCAAAAATATATCATGCTACTAGAACGAAATAAATACCGCTTACAAATTATTTTATAACTTCTTTATTCAAACTTGAAAGTTATCGACACTAAAATGTAAATTGAATATTTTTAAGCTGTTTTAAATTTTGTTTAAAAGTTGTTTATTTCAAAAGAGAGATTGAGATTATAAGTGATTGAAATTCTCAGATGTGTGTGTGTGTGTGGGAGGGGGGGGGGGGGTTGACGCACGAGGTGACTTCAGCAGAACGACCTGGTAAGTGATTACATTTCAACTTCTCCTATAACAGGAGGTAGAGCTACTCATTAAATCCTGCCTGACAGTCGACCATCTGAACAACAAGCCGTAAACTTACGGTTTCCTAAAAAAGCGGAGCCGTTATCTAGCAACCGTAATGTAGCTGTGGATGACGTCACGAAAACGTTGTTTATACAAACAAATGACAGTGGTTTCCTAGAGAGCGTTGTTAGTGAGCGTTACGACAATAAGCGGAGCCGCCATTTGCATGACGATCGTCATAGCGGTCTCAAACAGTTGGAAAACGTTTTTTTCTCCTGTAGCGGTAACATTTCATTTCCTGCAACAAACGATTCGAGGGGAGGGAGCCAAAACAAACAAAAATTTCTGACTGGCATTGTTTAGTTCGTTTTTGTAAAATCGGGATCGTTAAAGATAGATTGAAAATTTCAACATGATTTGAAATCTGAGGAACATTTTAAACCGGATAGACACCTTAAATGAGATTTTCTTTAAATGAATAGTTAATTATTTATTAAATAATTAAATAATCAAATGGTTAATAATTGAATAATAAATCTGCTTTTGGTATCGATCGGTCACAGAATTTTATGCTGATTTGAGATACGTTGAAATTTTCTATCTTCAACTATCACTGTATCTTCAATGATCCCGATGTTAGGAACACTGACTAGAGAATAAGAAAAGCCACTTTGTTTTGTTTCTCGGATAAAATAAACCACGACAGCCGTCTGTGTATTGCCCATTCTCCACCGTATTCTGTCCGTCTAAGTTGACACATCTGGCCTCTGTTAAGACGGCCGCCTAGTTATTCCCGTGACATCATGACGTATCACGGCTGCTATATAACGGCTTCGCTTTCTCAGGAAACCGCAGCTTAACAGGGACTCGATTTACACGAGTTGCCTCACCGTTTACCTGCTGTTTCCTTCGGTTTCCTAAGAAAGTGGAGCCGTTATCTAAGAGCTGTGATATGTCATTTAGCCGCGGGCTTAACTAGACGGCCGTCTAAACAGAGTCCAGAGGTGTCAACTTACACGGATAGAATACGGTGGGGAATGGGCAACACAGACGGCTGTCGTGGTTTATTTTATTCGAGAAACAAAACAGTGGCTTTATTATTCTCTAGTCCAAAGTTTCTAACTTCGAGATCGTTGAAGATAGAGAGAAAATTTCAACGGATTTCAAATCAGCGTAATATTCTACGCCAGATCGATACCAAAAACAGTTTTACCATTCAATAATTTACCATTTTTAAAATGTAATAATTTATTAAATAATTAATTACTTAATTAAATAAAATCACATTTAAGGTATCGTTCTGGTGTAAAATGTTCCGCAGATTTCAAATCCGTTGACATTTTCATTCTGTGTTTAACAATCCCGATTTTACAAAAACGAACTAATCAATGGCAGTCAAAATCGTTTATTTGTTTTGCTCCCCTCCGCTCGAATCGTTTGGCGCAGGAAATGAAGTGTCGCCGCTACAAGAGAAAAAACGTTCCCCAACTGTTTGAGACCGCTATGACGACAGTCATGGAAATAGCGGCTCCGATAATTTTCGTTACGCTCACAAACAACGCTCTCTAGGAAAGCAACACCATCTGTTAAAATAAACAACGTTTTACTGACGTCATCTACAGCTACATCACGACTGCTAAATCACGGCTACGCTTTCTTAGGAAACCGAAGCTTTAGGCGAGTGACAAACAAGATGACTCTAAAAGCGCGATCCAACTGTACGGAACGTGCTACGGGTTGCGAGCTCAAATCCAACGTAAGACCGTCCTGTAATTTGGGGCTGGTGCATGTTAAATATATCGTGTTCTGAAATGTGTTCACGTTGGCGTGGTGTGAAAGTATAGAGAGTGGGGTGACAGATCAGGTGTCGCCCTCCTGTTCTGACCTGTGTCAAAATTATGTGGTGTTGTCCTTTGATGTTTCCCCTTGGAATTGATCCCTGACCGCCACCAATAGCTCGTTGCGTTGTTCCGGTGGATTTTTAATTAAATACCATCTATCTACTCAGTTTAATTAACAAATCCTTGGTTAAATACATAAATACTAGGAGGCCTGCCCCCTGCTCGCTAACGCTCGCCAACCCCCGGAGGATGGCTTAGCAATCCTCATTGGTTCGCTGCGCGAACCTATGCTCGCTTCGCTCGCCTCAATGAAGACATGTGTCCTAGCAGAAGGGATTGTTTACAAAATATGTTACCAAAAAAATGCTTTTCAAATCTAAATTTGCTGTATTACAGAAAAAATATATACATTATCTCTAAAATCAGAATTCAAATGAAAACTTTGTGCAAATTTTGACTCGAAATGTGAGCGTTGCTTTGGAAATTGAATACCCAGCATGTTGTTTGTGTGTACATTTTCCCAGCACTCAAACGACCCAGACTTTTTCATTGAGTTTGTTGCCGAAAGTTGTAGTGCAAGCGTCTTGTTGAACTAAAATTGTTGGCCCTGTAAAGGACCGTTTTTTAAATGGCCCTGAAAAGACCCTCCGCTTTCTTTGATTTCTATTATAAACTAACTGCAACAGCTCATTAAAATTTCCTTTTTTTTTCCCAATAAAATTTCACATCCGATAACGCTATAAATTCAATCGATGCGCGAGACTTTGCGATAAACAAACAATCGTACAGTGTTGCCAAAACGCGATTACAAATAACGTCTTTTTTGCGTGCCACGTAAGAGAATTATATATATAGATGTTCCTATTACTCGATATATAATGAAATTCGCTACTTCTTTCTTCTTTCCCTTTTCAAATTTGTTCAGCTCGATTTATTATAAATGTAATGAAAAGATTCAGAGCATTTCAAGCTTAGAAAGACTGTATAGTACAGTACAAAGGCAATTCTTATTTATTTTTTTCACCGCAGGGGTCTTCCTTACCTCCCGAAGATTGTCAAACTAAAGTCGTTAAAAAGGCCACCCACGGAAAAATGGCATTTCTTATTTGCCAAGCCCATTTGTCTTCGTGCCTTTGTAAAGGTACCGGTATCGTTCCAGCTATACCGTGTAAGATTGTGGTACATTTTCTCAGGCCACATTGCGATAACGTGCGACAAAACTTAACATTCACATGCGCACTTCATTTCTGTACAGGAAACACGTTGCTTCATTTGTGTATTTGTGCCGATTGTCTTCTCGCCCTACACAACATACATCTTCCTTTACGTCTGCGAAGCATTCTTGCTTTTTCGGAAAATACAAAAACATACTTTATGGAAATTATACTTATTTTCTGTCATTTGAATGCTTAACAAAATTTCATAAACTCAATCTAATAACACAATTTGCCGCCCAAGTTCTCGCTGATATTCCTTCTTTCAAACAACAACACACCATTACACGTGTGAGATAGATTCTAGTTTCCAATGCAATACTATCTAGTGCCAAAAACAGGACGAACTTCTGCATCCACCCAATAGATTTGGCGCTGTGAAATATTAGTACAGTAGTTAAAACTAATCCATTCCGAAAGATAGTCGATATACGGGTGTCCATAAAAGAATGTCCCAGTTTCAATGGTATATATAACAGTTTAATTTAGACTATTTACAACAAATCGTACATCAAATTGAAGATAAGCTCACCTAGTTTGTCTTACAATTGTTCAATATGTGCGCCTTAAGTTATACGGCACACATCTAACCTTAAGTCCAATTCTTCCCGCACTTTGGTTAACAAGTCCGGAGCAATAGCATCTTCAGTTGTGTGTCTCAACTCTGGCAAATCATTAGGTAGAGGCGGAATGTAGACACGTAGATCTTTTTAAAATCCCCAAAGGAAAAATCGCATGGCGTTATGTCAGGTGAACGTGGGGGCCAGCGAAAAAGAGCTCTGTCGTCTCGACCATTACGACCAATCCAACGGTCAGGGACTTCTACGTTCAACCACTCTCGTACAAAGAGATTCCAATGGGGAGGGGCTCCATCCTGTTGTCAAATAAAGTTTACAGGTTCACCCTCTACTAATTGGGGAAAAAGCCATTCTTTCAACATATGCAGGTAAGCCACCCCTGTTACGGTAAGAATTGGACTTAAGGTTCGATGTGTGTCGTATAACTAAAGGTGAACATATTGAACATTTGTTAGAAATACTAGGTGATTTTACCTTCAATTTGATATATGACTTCTTGTAAGTAGTCTAAATTAAAATGTTATAATATACAATTGAGACTGGTATATTATTTTATGAACACGCTGTATATTAACCTTTAACTGCTGTCATGGGTCTCACAGACCCCGAGTCATTTTTGACAGGTCGTTTCCACCACTTAAATTAAATATTGGTCTTTGTCCTATTCAGTATCTACCTACTACGTCCAACAGAATCCACATTCCAAGACTGGTTTAGCTGCCCCAACTATTTCGTATTTCACACTATTTGCATTTCTCGCGTGGTCTCTTAGACCCCTTCACAGCATTTGCGTTACCTTTCTTGTTGAATGAAATCGTCTAAGTTTGAGTAGGGAATTTCGGCAGAGAGCCTAAAATGGCAACAAACTTTACGAAGAAACGACCTGTGTATCTTACACAAAAAGAAATTCAGGATATTGTTGATAATTGGTCGGAAATAGAGTACTAGGACAGTGAAATTTCGGATAATATTATGGAAAGCGAACACGAAACGGATTCGGAAATTTATGCAGATGACGATGAAGACATTTAAAGTGCGTCTTCACAAGAATATTTCTACGGAAAAAATAACTTCAAATGGGATGCCTGGGGGTTGGGGACCTAATCGTGCCGTTAGAACACCAAAACACAACATAGTTTTACAGTTTCCAGGGTTGAAACGTCCTGCTAAATTAGGTCCGAAAGCTGAGCCTGAAGAGACATGGAATCTACTTAACTTATATAAAAATATAAAATACTTCATGTTAAGAATTGAATTATCTAAATTTAAAGCGGTAAATAATAATTATCTAAAGAATCTTTCATTAATATATTATATTAATCAACTTAACTTCATACGCACTTTAGTGAGCGATGTCTGTGAGACCTTTCCACACTAGTTACGAGACGGTTTGTGACACATCAGTTAAAGGTTAAGTCCATATACTTGTTCTCACATGAATTAATTTTTATAAAGATCAGACGGATGACGGTAATTATCAAGGCATCCTTTGATGCTCATTCGATCACGCCACGAATACTACCTACACCCCACCGAAGCGAGGAATCTCTAACACTTGTTCTATTATCCTACCCTTATTGCTACTCACTCTAAAGAGCTTTATCACTTTTATAGCTATTCATGCAGCTCTTTGTACAGTGCGAATTTAACTCTAATTCCTTCTATTGCTATTGACACGAATGTGCTACTCAAACAGCTCTGAACTAAAGTCGAGTCACTGAGGCATTTATGCTCCAGATAATAGCTTTCCGTGAGGGGCTTTGGGAGAAGACATCTGTGAGTAACAGTTGCAAGTGCTGATGGCGTCCTGTATGTGTTATGTGTGCGTCAGTTGCCTCTTCCTTTTATCACTTGGGGCTAAAGACTATCTTGGAAAGGATTCTTCAAAGTCGAGAAAAGCACGGAGTCGGGAGAATCTCAAAATGTCGACTTGTTTGTTGGAAGTTTCAAAGGTTGCACTGACTTTGTTGTTATCTACCAATGAAAAGTTTGTATATATTGCGCTTATTTCATCTTTAATTTGATCACTGATACTGATGCAACATTCAGGTTGCGATTCGAGATTCCATTTATTTTCCCGTTATCATTTAATAGCCCGTTGTGTTGCTTTAGTGCGACGTTAATTGAATATCAACAAACCTACCTTTTAATATTTATTGAAACAACGGTAGTCTAGTTGGAAAAGCGACGGATTAAGGGGTTAACAACTTAAGGGTTATGAGTTCGGAAATTGGCGTCATACCATAGACCGTTTTATACACAAGGCTCGTGCACGTTAGATCTGGTTCCAACGTCCTCACATTGACGTGCTGTGGAAGTTTGGAAAGTGAGGTTCCAACTCAAGTGTTGTTCTCGTCATCTGGCAGTGGTTCAAATTACATGGTGTTATCGTCGATTCTTTCCCTTCGGAATTGATTCCGGACCGTCGCATAAAGCACGTTGTGTTGCTCCAGTGTAACGTAAGTTAAAATAGTACCTGCATTTTAATACTCATATCCCGCGCAGTTTTTATTTTATATTTAACCGGAATAGGTATTTTGATTTGGAAGAAAGGTAAAGGGTTTCAGGTAGGTAAGTAGGTAGCAAATTAACGTCACACAGAAGCAGCACCACGGGCTATTGATGACGGTCCGGGATTAACCCGGAATTAAGATATCTGAGGAGAACACGTATTTTTGAATTTTGGTCTAATGATGAAGTAAGCACCTTAGCTGGCACCCCCATTCTTCATACTACCACTTCATTCAAACGAGAGGACATTTGAGGCATCGATGGATTTAACGCCCACCAGCTAAGGTCTTTGGCTGGTTCGAGTTTTGAATTTGCAACCCTCCGTTTGCAAATCCGCTGCGCTTCCCCAAACGACGAGAAGAACGAAAGTTTGATGAATGATCAATGAATCAAAAGAAATATTTATTGAATATAACTCAAGTTGATCATATACACTACCCTACAATAATGGACCGGACAGCAAAATGTGATGGTATAACGGAAAGAATACATGTTTTAATAGAGGGGTGGTCCTCCATGTGCTGCAATTACACTTAGAACCCTTCTGGACATACATTCAACGAGGTTTTGATACACAGCTATGGGTATTTGTGTCCATTCCTGCTGCAAGAATGTCGCCAGCTCAGCTGTAGATGTCGGACGGGGTTCACTGGTCCGTAAGCGTCGCTCTAACGCGTCCCCCAAATGTTCTATGGGGTTTAGGTCAGGACTCTGAGCAGGCCAGGGAAACGTTTTATATCCATATTTTGATACCACTGCCTGTCAGAGGCTGCAACATACCATAGAGCGTATCCTTCCTGGAAGTAACATTCGTACAATCCATAAAATTGCCAAAGTGTAGGAAGAGCCTGATTGTCCAAAATGTTCATGTATGCGTCAGCGTTCAATTGACCCGGAACAACATGCAAAGGTCCCAGGCCATACCACGAAAATAATGCCCAAACAAGTAGTCGGATTTTATGCAAATTCGCTGGTGTCCGGCCCATTATTGTAGGGTAGTATATAAGTGACAAACCTAACTTAAAAACACAAAAATAAAATGACCAAGAAAGAGAAATAAAAGAATTCAATAAATCGCCTTTGCAATCATTCTTTTAAATTGTTATGCATTTTGGTTCTCTAGTAATCTGGCGGATCTCTAATAATCATCCAGCAATTTTCACAAGTAAAGTCAAAGAACACCATTTGTCTTTGTCATGTTCCTCTGCAAGGATTCTCCATTTGTTTACATGTATTGGTCTTTGACATAGTTTCTTGATGTAATAAAGAAGAATGACTACCGTCCAAACAAGATTTTCTATTTCCCCGTATATTTTCCTCCTAGGAACATCACGGATTGTATTGGAAAAAAGGGAAGTAATCCGTTCTGAATCTCTCTTCAAGAGCTTGGAATTTTTCCACCCAACCCATCAATCACGAGTCTCACGTGGTGGAAAAAAATCGATTCTCGCGAGAATCGATTTTTAAAGACCGGTCTCATAACAAATAGAAAGCACGAGTTTGTTGAAGAGGACAACTTCGTTTAGGGTTTGAGAAAATTCCTCTCCCCTCCACCAATGACGAAAAAGCTGAGACCAGCAATTAGGACAACGAAATTATGTCTTCACTGGAGACAATGTTAAGGATGTCCAATTACTCGGAAGATTGTTTAGAGTATGTTACGTTTGTTGGGGGAAAACTTGGTAGTGGAGGGTAAATGTTGTTACAATTTATTACTTTATCCCCTTTCAGATCCTGTTATCGTAAGTTTTATGTGTAGATGGGGTGGTTAGAGATGAAAGCAAACATTCTAAAAACTAGGAAAGTGGGATTAAAAGTTAAATAGCTCTTCAAACAAAATGATGTGGGCAATTTTTCACGTTATTTCGACATTTTAAAAGCTGTATACTAAATATTAGGATGCGTTATTGCTTCACCCATGAATTGGGAGTTGATATGGCTAAACGAATACATGTGATAGATAGCTGATTAAGGCCCGGTGCACATATACGGTTTTTCAACGTGCGGCGTCGCTGCCGCAACGCAAGTGCGGTCTGAGATACATACAGATCCTAAGGAGTAGTGCATACATGCCTCCATCGCCGCTGGGGCGACGCACGTCCAACTTGCGTGCAATTTGTACCGAAGTTCCCCTCGGCACCGCACGGTCTCTGCACACGAGTCTCCGTTCTGAAGTACCTTGTTTTCATAAACAAATGGAATATAAATAATAATTGATAAATGGTTGTATCCAGTAACGTCTATTTTGTGTTTCAAAATATACTTTTTTTTTTACACCAAGTAAGCGAAATAAATACGTTTTCTTCGATAGAATATTTATCGCAAATGGCGCGAAATGAGTTCGTGCGTCATTTCACGGTTATGTGTGCATAGTTGGGCTTCTATTCCGCACGCTGAAAAACCGGATGTGTACACCGGGTCTAACGTTGCTCTAGAGCAATACATCGGTCTATTGGCGACGGTTTGGTATCAAACGCGAAGCGATAGATCCGAGGACAGCATATCGTAATTTCAACCACGGTCAGATGACGAGGTCACACCTGAGAAAAAATCCCACTCTCCTAACTTCCACACCACGCCAACGCGCAGACATTTGATGACATGACATCCTTAACGTGCACCAGTGCCTCCAAAGTTTCGCTACATCCCCTCCAAAGTTTGTACGCGAAGTTTCGGGACACCCTGTATGTTCGATGGGTTTCATGTTTGGCGATCTAGGTGTCCAAATCATTCTGGAATTGTCCAGAATGTTCTTCAAACCAATCTCGAACGAATTTGGCCAGGTGAATTGTCATTCTGGAAAATTCCATCGTTGTTTGGGTACATGAAGTCCATGAATGTCTGCAAATGGTTTCCATGTAGCTGAACATAACCATTTCCAGTAGATCAGTTTGACCAGATGACTCAGTCCAGGTAACAATATCCTCTTCCAGATTGTAGAGTGTCTTATTGACAACTTGGGTCCATAGCTTCGTGGCGTCTGCGTCAAACTTGAAATCTCCGATCAGCTCTTAACAACTGGAATCGTGACTCATTTTACCAATCAACGTTTTTCCAGTCATCTAAGGGTCCAACCGATATGTTCACGAGCCCAGCAAAAGCACTGCAGCCGATGGCGTGTTGTTAAATAGGGCACTCATGTCGGACTTCTGCTTCTATATCCCATCAACGCGAAATTTCGCTGCACTGCCCTCACAGACACGTCTGTCGTACGTCCCACATTGACTATTGCTGTTATTTGACGCATTACTGATTGTCTGTAAACACTGACCACTCTATGCACACGTCGCTGGTCTCGGTCATTACATAGACACGGTCGGCCACTGCGTATGTCCGTGGTGAGAGCTAATGCCTGAAATTATAGTTCCTCGGCACTCTCTTGACACTGTGGATCGAGGAACGTTGAATTCCCTAACAATTTCCGAGATGGAATGCCCCATGCGTCTAGCTCCAACTGACATTCCGCGCTCAAATTCTGTTAATTCCCGTCGCGCGGTCATAATCACGTCAGGAAACCTTTCACATGAATCACTTTAGTATAGATTAAAGCCCTGACAATGCCCTGCCCATTTATATATTTCTTACGCGATGCTACTGTCATCTGTATATTTGCATTTTGCTTTCCCATGACTTTTGACCCTTCAGTGTATATACTGCTTATTTTATTACAGAACTGTATTTCTCTGCTTCAAAACTTTAATTTCTCATCCTTAAAAATGGCGTGGTGTGATAGTTTGGAGAGTGGGGTGCCAGTTCAGTTAGGACTAGTCATCTGACCTTGGTTATAAATTACGTGGTATCGTCCTCGGATCTCTCTCTTCGGGGATTGATCCGGGATTATCCCCACCAGAACGTTGTTGTAGGGGCGCGGTAAGCGCTGGCCCACGAGGAGAAGGGGAGAGAGGAGAAGGGGTGGCCCTGAAAGGGGAGACGAGAAGTGTTACGCGAAAACCTCGGCGTGGGAGCAAGGAAGGCTTTTTTTCGATGTGCGTAGAATTGTGTGTATGTCGTCCGTCCAATAAGGTTTCATTTAAGAATGAAAAGTGTTTGCTGTAGTTCTAAACAAGGAGTTTATAACTACAGCAAAGAGGACTACAGCTACAGCTAAATGTAAACAAGGAGTTTACAACTACAGCAAAGAGGACTACAGCTACAGGAGACGAGAAGAGTTACGCGAAAACCTCCGCGTGGGAGCAAGGAAGGCGTTTTTCGATGTGCGTAGAATTGTGTGTATTTTGTCCGTCCAATAAAGTTTCATTTAAGAATGGAAAGTGTTTGCTGTAGTTGTAAACAAGGAGGACAATAAGTAGGACTAGATCGCTCGGGCCCCTACAGTTGTGTTGCTCCAGTATCTAATTACCAACACCCATTATTAATGCGTTTGGTAAGTAGCGTAACATAAATCTAAATATTTTACTCCAAATGTTAAAGGGTGTGGCGAGTTGCTTGTTTTGTGATACCTCTTAGCAGATTGGGTTTTAAGGCATGTTTGTAAACTGTACTTATGAGAATGGAGATAAATACCTATTCTGCAAAGTCGTATTATATCGCATATTTTACGGTACTTTCGTGCTATGCCGCACTCTTTCTAAGGCCCGGTGCACACATCCGGTTTTTAATCATGCGGCACCGAAGCCCAACTATGCACACATAACAGTGAAATGACGCAAGTACTTATTTCGCGCCATTTGCGATAAATATTCTATCGAAGAAAACGTGTTTATTTCGCTTACTTGGTGTACAAAAAAGTATATTTTGAAACAAAAATAGATGTTACTGGATACAACCATTTATTAATTATTATTTATATTCCATTTATTTATGAAAACAAAATACTTGAGACCGTAGAAGCGTGTGCGGTGAGCTTCGGCGCCGTTGTGAACTGCGGTACAAATTGCACGCAAGTTGGACGTGCGGCGCCGTAGCAGCGCCGAAGTATGTGTGCATTACTTAATTGTATATAATGTATCCCAGACTGCACTTGCGTTGCCGCAATGGCACCGTATGTTGACAAATCGGATGTGTGGTTCGGGCCTTATTGTACAAAATGAAGTTTGGGAAGAATAACGCATTAGAAACCGGAGGGTTTCGAGTTTGAATCCAGCCCAAGACCGTTGTGTACATAGAAGGATGACGCACGTTAATCTTCCATGGACAGAAATGTCTTCAAGTTGGTGTTGTGTGGAAGTGTGAAGAGTGGAATGCCAATTCATGTACGACCTCGTCACCAGCCGTGGTTTAAAATCACCTAAAGTATGTTACCTAAGTAAACCACCTAAAGTAAACCTAGTCATGGTGGTTGTCCGACCCCAAACTGACGAATGTAATCTCTTTGAGTTAGAACAATTGACCTTAGATTTGAAGATTAAATTCTATCATTTTTACACGTTGCTCCGTCGTGAATTTCTGCATTACTATGTCCCAAAGATTACATGTAAATAATCTGAAAAAAATGTATAGCAAAAAATTTATATTTTAAAATGGTCTAGTGACTTTTAGGCCACTTTGTACTATCTCACAAAGTCACGATCACCAACAATAATGTCCGCCTGACAGGGAAGACGGGATGCTTTTCGGATGCTTTTCTATCCACGACAGACTCTTGCTTTGAGGTAATCGTCGGAGCCAATAGGATCTCGCAAACGATTCCTTTGATGTATCCCCAGAGGGAGCGATGAATTCAAGATTAATCGCGTGATCGTAGTTGTCAAGCGAAGGGCTCATCCCGGTCAATCCATCAAGCCTCTAGTGTCCTCATCTGAGACCATCGAGGACATACATCTTTCAATGAAAGGGAGTTTGTCTTCCTTACCGGACCCTTAACTCTCTCAGGAATTCCCATACGTTATTGCACCTGTTGTTGTCCATGAATGAATTACTATCAGTTTTGACCTTCCTGACCAAGATAGTCTTTCAGATTATATTCTAAGCAAAGAAGGAATAGAATATATTTCCAAAGGATTGTAGTCTAAGGAAATCTGCACTACAAGGGGATTTTTTTAAGACTGACACTATTCAGAGCCACCAGTAGATCGATCTAACAACCGAAATGGCACCAAACTCGGTAGGGAGACTAAGGATGACATGAGAAATAGGATTCCGAAAAAAAAATCTGTTCCAAAAATCGCCGATAGTGGTATTTATGGCGCTGTTGTAGCTTACTAAACCGATAATTAGCATAAAACAAATAAAGCAAATTTATTCTTTCGTATGTGACAACAGCACCAGTAATTTGGGCTATAAAAACTTATAGACAGTTCCGAAAAATATTCTCTCAGCTGAACAGAATCAGCTCAAGTAAATATGCGATTCACAACACCAGAAAGCGCATTACTGGTGAAGCTGTACTGACTTAATCAGTGCAATGCAACCCCATCTCTTCGTGAGTTTAGAACATTAGTTTGTACAGCGCCATAAATGCCCCTATCGGCGAATTTTGGAACTATTTTTTTCACGGAATCCTACTTCACATGTCATTATTAGCCACCATACCGAGTTTGGTGCCATTTTGGTATTTAGATCGAGCTACAGGTTTCTCTGAAAATGTAGTCAGTTTAAAAAAATTCACATTGTATTATTATAACAGGAAGTGTTTTTGGGTTTCTGTGTGTTTGTTTGTGTGAGTTGTCCAGACGAATCTATAGCACTTGCAGTCCTGATATTTGGCACACAGGTAGTCATAAAGATGACTAAATACACCCCGAAGCCCGAATTTTAAAATTTAATTTAGAACTCTTTTTTTAATTAATTTATCGGCATATTTTTATTATTTGGTTTCCTAAGATACAGTGCGATAGAGACCACAGCTTCTAAATTAATTTTTTCCCTTTGATTTCATTATTTATTTTTTTCTTTAATTTCATTGATTGTTTTTTCGTTTTTGGACGCTCGCCGAGTTAACGGATTGTTCTGTTTGATTCGAGTCACGTGTGGAATGCAATTTTTTGCGTTCATTTTCTTAGCGGATTGTAAATTGGAAGCGCTCTGTTTGATTTCAATCGCGGAATCTATATATATATATATATATATATATATATATTGTTTTTTTCTTTAGCTTTTTTTGTTTATTAACGCGCCAAGTTTCCAATGAGCTAAATAACAGAATCACAGAAAGCTAAATAAAAATAATCAGGGTTGCTTAGATCGGAATTACTTCTTGTGGATGCGCCGTATGTTTCGATGGTATTCAAAACACAATTTTGTTATTTTTATAAGGTTGTATTATTTCTTGCTTTTTTTTAGCTTTAAGACTTCTTGAAAGTATAGCAATATTTAATTTTTAACATACATGCAATTTTTTGTTTATTACTGTTCATTTGGTATAGTCGGAATCAGAGAGATTAACTATTGGAAAGCATAACTTTGTCACGGGCAACGCCGTATGGTACTGCTAGTGATTAATAAAATAGAACTGAAGAATTATATTCTAAAGAAAGGAGCAATATAAAATACTTCCAAGGGAATCTATTCTAAGGAAATGGTCAGCTAATCAAACGAATTTAAAGAATCGAACTTGAGGATTCTATACTTGCGGTGACGCACCGGAATATAACACTCTAGGTGCCGACAGGTGGCCGCTAGGTGGCCAACAGTCTTCAAGGTGACTTACCAGAACTGAAACCAAAAGATTGGCCAAGCTGTTCGACTATAAATATCTGTACACAAAGAGACTTGCAACTTATCTTTCGCATTTTTATGAAATATTATTTGTCTTTATGCACTGGTTACATTGTTTGTAGAAATTACCTTGTTATTAAACTCGTTTTTTTACAAACGATCTACCTTTCTGGATTACCAAAACCACTCGTTGGTAGTTCACGCAATTGTCCGCCTGGGAGGTGTGTGGCTGAGAAATTAAACCCTACCACCCAGCGCGGCATACTAAAGAATCAATTGAATCTTTCCGAAGTTTGAAATAATCCATTCATTCTTTCAACCAAAGAATTTGGTTACTTAGTCATTAAGTACGTTCTGGTGTAAAAACAACATTACCAACACTAGTGCGCATTAAATCTATAGTGACCTCCAATGTCCTCACATTGGCGTGGTATGGAAGTTTGAAGAGTGGGGCACCTGCTCTTGTGATGACCTCGTCCTCTGACCGCCATTCAAAATTATAAGGTGTCCTCGATCTTAACCTTCAGGTTTGATCCGGACCAATATCCCGTTGTATTACTACAGTTAATTCATCTACCTAACTGAACTAAGTTTTACGCCATTAAATTTCATCCGCGTTAAAAAGTTCTTGAAAGATAACTTTTGATTGTTATTTATAAATTTCTGAGAAACGTCGACAGTTGGTGAGGGAAATAAAGCATTAAACCAATATGAAAAGTACACACATCTTAAAATAAAATTATTTCTTCTTAAACTTATGAAATATATTTAAAAGCACTTTTATACGACTGAAGTATAAGTTTATGGAGGCATTTCATAGTCCATAAAACACCCATTAATGTTTAAAATGGACTCTTTTCTTATGGTAGGCTTAAGTATATTAAGCGATATTACTTGAAAACTGACAGGTTTTTTAATGGTTGAGTAAATTACTTTTCAGGTTTAACTCAATCATAATCCGAAAAATACGACCAAGTCTATGAATATAATGGAAATAAATTCAATTCCTGAAGGTTTTAGCCGATTAAATTCTAAGTATTTCCCTAAGAAATATATTAAATCATCTCCCGCAAGCGTGGATAATAATTTGAATTACTTCACTTCTCATTAAACCCCCACTGCTATAATTTCGTTAGCATTATGAATGATTTAAGCAGACTATCTCTAATAATAATTTAAATAAAAGGTTTGTGTTATCAAAAAATTGTTCGGACTTCTTTTGAGGTACTGGTAATGTTAATTTTAGTTAACGTCGTACTAGAGCGACACAACGGCCTATTGACGACGGTCTGGGATCAGTCCCTTAAGGAAAAGATCCGAGGACAACACCTCGTAATTTTGAAACACGGTCAGATGACGAAGCAACACATGAGCTGGAACCCCACTCTCCAAACTTACACGCCAAACCAACGTGAGGACTTTCGGCCACGACAGATTTAAGGTGCACCAGCCACCTCTACACCATACTCTTACAAACATCCATGCCCGGACCCGGATTTGAACCAGGAACCTTCCGATCCAGCTTCTTTTGAGGAGTTAGGTATTTTAATTAACGTCGTATGGAGCAACAGAAGGGGCTACTGATGACAGGATAAATCCGCCAAGGGAGAGATCTGAGGACAACACCACGTAATTTTTGAACCACGGTCAGATGACGTATACCTGAGTTGTCACCACTCTCTCCAAACTTCCACGCCACACAAATATGCAGGCATTTGAGGCCACGATAGATTTAAGGTGCACCAGCCCTCTTTACACGACGGTCTTTGGTTTTAATCGAACTCCTAAACCTCTGGTTAAGGAAATTGGAATTTTAGTACTATTTTGTGTTTATACAGGGTGGGGCAGAAAGAACGATCTGATTTTTAACGTCAATAAAATAATACAAAGCAAGATAGAGAAATAAATGTTTTATACCTAAGAAGTACACAGTATGCCATTGTCATCCGTTAAGTTTTGAAGAGTATATCAGTTAAATGGCAATCGTAAATGTCTATGCAGTTTTGAAGCCTCTTTTGGAAATTTTGCTTTGATCTGCGGATCATGTCTTGTGGAATCGCCGTGATTTATTGCGTAATTACTGCCTGTGGGGCTATCTCAAATCAAAAGTGTACCAACACCGATCAACAAATGTGAAAGCACTCAAGCGATCACTTTTGATTTGAGATAGCCCCACAGGCAGCAATTACGCAAGAAATCACGGCGATTCCGCTGGATATAGTCCGCAGATCAATGCAAAATTTCCGAAAGTGACTTCAAAACTGCATCGACATTGACGGTCGCCATTTAACTGATGTACTCTTCAAAACTTAATGGGTGACAATGGTACACTGTGTACTTCTTAGGTATGAATGGTTTATTTCTCTACCTTGCTTTGTATATTTTTTATTGACGTTCCAAATCAGAACGTTCTTTCTGCCGTACCCTGTATTTATTATCCATCTTCACGAAATAGCATGTGATTTGGGTTGGATTCGAACTCATATGCCTCCGGTTTTTAATCTGTTCATCTTCCAACCGAGCTACTGCAACCCGAAAGCTTCCAATAATCAAATAATTTTTGAAGTATGTGACATTTTCAGAACTAGTTTGATTTCAATTTGGTTTTGGTTCGTTGGGGTTACACGGCGCTAGGACTACGTTACCCCTCCTGGCCATTTATATTTGAGCCGAAAATCTGTACCATAGTGTCCGTCCTCCGGTAAAAAAATCTGTGCCGAACTGTCAATAGTTCTGGGCAACAGATAATTAAGTTTTTTTCTACTTGGATCCTCAGTTTAATTGACTTTTTTCTGGCATTGCGCATGCTCAAACGATTCTGAAAATTTTATCATTTGCATATCCAACGCAGATGTTCAACTTGGTCAACGCTGTTCAAATTTCATCTATGCCGGTCTATTCCGTCCAGGTGCAACTTTTTTTTTTGTATTAGAGTGTATTTTACTACAGTACAAAGTCCCAAATCCGGAATCCTTCGGACCCCGAACATTCCGGATTTCGGACTTTTCCGACTTGTTTATCCCCCCCCCTGTTCAGCGAATTCTGCCTTAGCAATAGTAAAATAGCAGATATATAAATAGGAATAATTAAAAAAAAAGGAAAACACCTTTTTATACAATACAAGAAATTGTACTTGCAAATCTTCTCATTTTTCTTTGTGGTATTTACTCTGAACATGTCCATTACTTTGCGTTGTTTCATCAATTAGGTCCAGGTGTACCATCTTGTTCTTTAAAAATTGTCGGAAAGATGTAAAAAAACCGAGTAAAAACAAAACTGAGTTTTGCTGGTTAGAAAAACGTCCTGATTTTGGACAATTCCGGATTTGGGATTTTGTACTGTATTATATCTCTATATATATATATAATTCTCTTACGTGGCACGCAAAAAAGACGTTATTTGTAATCGCGTTTTGGCAACACTGTACGATTGTTTGTTTATCGCGAAGTCTCGCGCATCGATTGAATTTATAGCGTTATCGGATGAAATTTTATTGGAAAAAAAGGAAATTTTAATGAGCTGTTGCAGTTAGTTTATAATTGAAATCAAAGAAAGCGGAGGATCTTTTCAGGGCCATTTAAAAAACGGTCCTTTTCAGGGCCAACAATTATAGTTCAACAAGACGCTTGCACTACGACTTTCGGCAACAAACTCAATGAAAAAGTGTGGATCGTTTAAGTGCTGGGAAAATGTACACACAAACAACATGCTGGGTATTCAATTTCCAAATCAGTGCTCACATTTCGAGTCAAAATTTGCACAAAGTTTTCATTTGAATTCTGATTTTTGAGAGACTGTATATATTATTTCTGTAATACAGCAAATTTAGATTTGAAAAACATTTTTTTTGGTAACATATTTTGTAAACAATCCCTTCTACTAGGACACATGTTTTCATTGAGGCTAGCGAAGCGAGCATAGGTTTGCGCAGCGAACCAATGAGGATTGCGAAGCAATTCTCCGGGGGTTGGCGAGCGTCAGCGAGCAGCTGGCAGGCTCCCTAGTTTAATAAACTTTACCATTCTTATACTGAATCCGCGGTGACCTGGTTGGAAGAGTAACGGATAAACAACCGGAGGGTTGTAAGTTCCAGTTCAACCCATTGGGAGATTGATCCCGGACCGTCACCAATAGAATGTTGTGTTGTTCTAGTACGACGATAATTAAAATATCCACCTATCTCCAGTCCAACCCAAGACTGTCGTGTACAAAGGGTGCTGGTGCACATTAAATCTGTCGTGATCTCAAATGTCCTCCAGGACGACCAACCGGTATGGTAGTTAAGGTGTTAGCCTCTAAATCGGAAGGTTCCTGGTTCGGGTCCGGGCATAGATGTTTGTAAGCGTATGGTGTAGAGGCGGCTGATGCACCTTAAATCTGTCGTGGCCGAAAGTCCTCACGTAGGGTAGGTGTGGAAGTATGGAGAGTGAGGTACCAGCTCAGGTGTTGCTTCTTTATCTGACCGTGGTTCAAAATTACGAGGTGTTGTCCTCTGATCTTTCCCTTGAGGGACTGATCCCATACCGTCGTCAATAGCCTGTTGGGTTGCTCTAGTACGACGTTAACTAAAATTACTATTACCATCACCAAATGTCCTCCCTTTACTGTGGAAGTTTGAAGAGTTGGGCGCCATCTTAGGAGTTGACCTCGCCATCCGAACGTGATTTAAAATTACGTGGTGTTGTCCTCAGATACTTCCTTCTTGTTGGTGTTGAAATATGGAGATTGGGGTGCTAGCTTAGGTGTGATCTCGTTATTTGACCGTGGTTCAAAATAACGGTGTTTTCTTTCGATCTTTCCCTTCGGGGGGTTCATCCCGGATCGTCGCCAGTAGCCCGTTGTGCTGTGCTCCAGTGTGATGTTAATTAAATACCTACTTACCTCGAACCTTTCCCTTCGAAGCTTGATTTCCGACCATATGTGATATCCCGTATTTTCTCCAGTATTAATTAAATAATTAAATGCCATTCTTAGACCTACCATTTAGAGGATCTCCTAAGCATCCTCCTACGGTCTAAATCATTCCGAGCCGTTCACAAGGGAAAATTCCCGGTGCCTACTTCGTAATAAAACGGGCAGTACCTCAGATCACGCAACTAGGAAGAAATGTTCGCCCTCTTTTTAACAAGAAACGCAATTTATGTTTGCTGGCGTTCCGGAAACTTTCCTAATCCCTCTTTGATGTGTCGAAAACGTTTTTCGTTCGTTCAGTGTAATTCTCTACCTCCAAGGTGTGAGTGGTTTTTTGTAATATATCGTGTCCTCTTTAATTCCATCTTACGAGTAACATTTTGACAGGTTACTCTCCGGGTCTCCTAATACCTTAAGTATTCCTTTTCTCTCTGTAATGGAACGGGAAAAGGGGAGATATTTCTAGTACATCGCTTGTGGGGGGCAAGACTTTTTTTTACTTTTCTTTATTGAATCCCGTTTTTCACTCTTGTATGAGGGACGTAATGAAATGGCTTACTTTCAAGAATAACGGAGCTCCTTCAAAAGAGAGGAAACCGCTAAATGTTTGGAGAAAAACATTGCAAGAAAACTCAATACTATTAGATAGATAGGCTGTTAAATTAACGTCGTATCTCAATACTGTATATCGAAATACAGTCAGTACCGGCTATATGGTGACCCTCTTATAAGGTCACCCCGCTTATATGGTCAGTTTTCTAAAGTCCCGTCTAACTTAATAGGAAATATGTGTTAAAAAGCGCACCGCTTATATTGTCATTTTATTTTTCTGGTTATTGGTTATAGTGTCGGTTTTTTCATCTTTTCAATGAGGTTATCATCGTTATCAGCGAATGAGGTTATGGTAATCAGCGAATGAGGTTATTATTCTGAAAAATTGGAATTGTTGTAACATTTCTAGAGTCCAGGAGCAACACAGGGAATGACCAGAAGAAAAAAAATGTCTTAGCGACCCCGGAGTGGACCTGAATTTACGCCTTTACTTCCCTCCCCTTACACCCATTTCTCTTTTGCGTTGAATGATCGTCGGCGTCACCCACCCCCTTCAATTCTCATCCTCCCCTAGCGCAACAGGCGGCCATCCGTCTGTTTTACTGGTTGAAGATATCTCTCCTTGTTTGAAAACTACGTTGAGATTGAGACGAAAATTGTAAAGAAAAAT
Organism: Metellina segmentata; assembly: GCA_947359465.1. Taxonomy (NCBI): domain Eukaryota; kingdom Metazoa; phylum Arthropoda; class Arachnida; order Araneae; family Tetragnathidae; genus Metellina; species Metellina segmentata. The sequence continues at coordinate 114,976,642 of OX375877.1, read as the reverse complement.
TTTGATTAATTTGGACTATACGTGACGAATAGGAACGTTCATTTATGTTAAAAATTTTTATTTGTTTTTTTTAGTCTGCTGACAAACCGTTCCTCTGCGCAAAATAAAAACGGAAACGGCAAATAAAAAAATTTAGAATCTGCGATCTTCTGTGCTGTTGCCATTCCACAAAGAAAACAATAAAAATTAAATTCCATTAAATTCATTTTAAAATGTTCTAGATTGAATATTAAAATTCGCCCCGACCCAAAAATTGTAAAACATTCGGACTACATGTGTTACAAAGCCCATTATTGTAAGTGTCGTAGATTCGTCAGTACTGTGATAACCAAAAAACAGAAAAACAAACACTTTCTCTTATAAGTATATACTTCCTTTTATAGTAGAGATAAGTGCATTGAATATGGATACACGTATGCGTACTGTTCTTAGATTGGTAAGGTAAGCTAACAAATTTCACGCTAAAAATATTCCACATTTCTTACTGTAGTTTTTACTTCATGAATTAATTTTCAAATGTTCTTAGAAGTTTAATTATTTGTTTATGAGCACTATATTGTGATAGATGAATATAATTCTGCCATAATTAAATAGTGTAGTATTGTTCCGCATATATAGTCACCCAGCTTATATAGTCTGATTTGTCTGGACCGCTGAGCTAATCATGCAACCAATACTGACTGTATTACGTTTTCTTTTAATTTACATGTTTGTTTATTTTAAAAATCGGTCCGAGTGTCTAAGCCTTATCCATGGGGGGGGGGTGTCATCGGCCAAAACTTGCGCTTCACGACAGCGGTTGATATCTCAAAGCCCGATAACTCCAATGAGAATCGGTCTACGAAGATAAATGACCTAGCAACATATAGAGGAGGCTGGACCGCGTCGCCCAGGAAGAAACCTTACACTTAATAAAGATTACACTAATCTCCTTGACCTATGTACCGCGTGGAAATGAGTGCAATTTCGGACATACGCTTAGCCTATTTAACCGCTGTAACCAGTTCATATAGACAGGTCGTGGCGAGTGCGTCCTCAAATTGAAAAGAACGACGAGTTAAACAATTTCGTTCGACTAGTTGACAGTTGAAACCATTTGTGTGAAAACTGTGTTGCTGAAAGTTACAATTTCTTGAAGATTTCACTTTCACTGTGATACCAAAATATACACTACCCTACAATACAGGGTGGTCCCGAATTCATGGTACAAACTTTAATGGTAGGTACAGGACATTGTAACAATGATTTATTGTATAGGAATGTATAGTCGCAAGTGACGCGGTGAGGCGAAAACAGGGGAAATAACGGCCGAAAGGAAAAACAAAGATTTTATTGAAAGCGTTGTTGACATGTTTACAGTAATTGTTCAAAATTGCGTCCACCAGTATCGATACATGCTTGACAGCGTCGGTGGAGCGATTGGCGTACACGTTCAAAGATGCCTGGTATTTCACGCACACCTGCAGCAGCTACAGATAAGCGAGCGACGAGATCCTCATCTGAGTCAACTGGAGTCTCATAAACAAGATGCTTTAGATGTCCCCATAAAAAGTAATCGAGGCTCGATAAATCGGGAGATCGGGGTGGCCAAGGGACTGGTCCACCACGCCCAATCCATCGAGTACCAAACGTGGCATTCAGGTAATTCCGTACATCAATGCTGAAGTGTGCTGGCGCCCCATCGTGCTGAAACCACATGCGGTTACGAATGGCGATCGGAACATCATGCAGCAGTTGTGGTAACACTTCTTTCAGAAAAATAAGATAGCTTCCGCCAGTGAGCCGCGTGGGTAGTAAGTATGGGCCAATCAAAATGTAAGTATGGGCCAATCATGTTCAACAGCGGCTAGACATCTACTGCCCTCTACCGGCAATGATACCAACCGATCACTCCATTTCTCTTTCCTTTTATTTACCCTGTTTACGCCTCACCGCGTCACTTGCGACTATACATTCCTATACAATAAATCATTGTTACAATGTCCTGTACCTACCATTAAAGTTTGTACCATGAATTCGGGACCACCCTGTATAGACCGGACGCCAGCGGATTCACATAAAATCCGACTACTTGTTTGGGGGTGTTTTCCGTGTTATGGCCTGGGACCTTTGCATGTTGTTCCTGGTCAATTGAACGCCGACGCCTGCATGAACATTTTGGACCATCAGGTTCTTCCTTAGGACGCTTAATAGGGTCGCTTGCGGAACAGGGAACCCCGTCCGAAATCGACAGCTGAGCTGGCGACATTCTTTCAGCAGGAATGGACACAAATACCCATAGCTGTGTATCCAAACCTTGTTGAAAGTATGCCCAGAAGGGTTTTTTGCGTAGTTGCAGCACGTGGGAGCCACCCCTATTAAAGTATGTATACTTTCCCTTATACCATCCCATCTTGCTGTCCGGTTCATTATTGTAGGGTAGTGTATATAACACTTTAAATTCAATTGTGGTGGAGGAAACGCAAACAGAGTAAAAGAGCAGTAGAGTAGTCAAGACGAACAAAATTATAACAAATATCCGCATTCTTGATTTTACCAGCGACCCAATTACCAGGTGTTCTCTCCAAAAGTATTCACGAACCAAACCTTACGGTACAGTGGGGCTTGTACTTACCAGATTTTTTCTACCATCAGATGAATCTGCACAGTGTCCATATTGACAAAGTGTTTAATCTTTATATTAGAATAACGGGGACACAATAGCTCAGTTGGAAGACCAAGGGAGTTGTAACCGGAGGGTTAGCGATTCAACCCAAGACCACTGTGTACAAATGGGGCTGTTGCCCGTTAAATATGTCGTAATCTCATGTTGGCATGGTGTGGAAGTTTGAGAATTGAAGAGTAAGCTCAGGTGATGTTCTCGTCATCTGACCGTCACAAATAGTTGGAAGAGCAGCGGACTAACAACCGAAGTGTTGAAAGTTTGAAATTCGTTCTAACAAACTGTCCTTTGCGCGGGGATAGTGCATTATAAATGTGTCATGGCCTCAAATGTCTTTACGTTGGTGTGGAGTGGAAGTTTGGAAAGTGGAAGTCATCTGACTGTGGGTCAAAATTATGGGGTATTGTTCTCAGATCAGGTTTGATACCGGTCCGTTGCCAATAGTCCGTTCTGCTGCTGCAGACGTTAATTCAAAATACCAATACCTACTAAGAGTTCGTTAACAGATACAAGGAGCGTTTTTTTGCATAAAGAGTTCAGAAAAATCAATAAAAGTTAATGAACATAAAATATTGGAAATTTTTATAGAAATTTAACTTGTAACGAGTAAAATATTTTTTTTAATGAAAACTCATAAATAAATTTTAGAAATTCTCTCCCTAGGTCTTTTACATATACTATAAGTCTACTGTAGAAAGTTATTTTATACAAAAATATGGACAATTAACAGAGGAGTAGGGCTTATGATGAGTGTGTATATCGGCTTAAAAAGTACTAAAAATGCAATATAAAATATATTTGCAAATAAAACTAAATTTTTAATGGTTATTACTTAAAATATGTGATTAATATCAGTAAAACATTAGGTAATATACAATGAATAATAAGAATTTTGGGATTTTACTTACTGGTCTGCATCAAGACGTGTCAATTGTTTGTTCCACGAAAGTTGAACTCTTGAAAGTTGGTAAAAAAAACAGTGGGTTTGTAAAATATGAGTTCGTTGAAACATCGATTGTACAGTCAATGCTAAAAGAGCCATTCGGACACACATGGCTTTTGGTATAAATTCAGAAAAATTATCTTCGTCCAATTAGTTCATCGATCTTCAAGTTATTTTAACCACTGGATTCAACCCATTAAAGCATGTCCACTAATGCATTCGGGGACAACAGTTCTATCACATTGGTTCAACAGTCAGCCATTTATAATTGGAATATTGAAGCATCTTCCTCGCTTCCCAATAATGGATTGTGTTTGGTATTTCTGTAGTCTCTGCCATTAGTTTAAATAAGTATCGATTATGTCTCAGTTAACGATCCGCATCTTTCATAAATGGAGCTGTAACGGTTGTTGCAAGAGTTAGAAGTAGCATTCTTCTTATTGCTTTCTAATCGTGGTTCAGGGCCGCGATAGTCCGTTTGGAAGAGTAACGGTTTAGCAACCGGAAGGTTTCGAATTCGAATCCATACAAAGGTTGTTGTATAAGAAGGGGTCTGGTGCAGGGTTCGAAATAAGTCGCGGCAACCACTTTAATTGCCGCGAGCTTAGCTTCAATCGCCACGACGATCAACGCTTTTCACGGCAAGTTTGGCTGTGAATATTTGCAACCGAATGTTTCACTATTTCTCTTTCAAATATCAGCCGAACAACCGGTATAGTGAGTAAGGCCCGGAACATACATCCGGTTTTTCAACGTGCGGCGCCGCTGCCGCATCGCAAGTGCGGTCTGAGATACATTAGATCCAATGGAGAAGTGCACACATGCCTCCAATGCCGCTGGGGCACCGCACGTTCAACTTGCGTGCAATTTGTACCGCAGTTCCCCACGGCGCCGCACGGTCGCCGCACATGGAGTCTCCGTGCTGAAGTACCTTGTTTTCATAAACAAATTGAATACAAATAATATTTAATAAATCGTTGTATCCAGTAACGTATATTTTGTTTCAGAATATAATTTCTTTACACCAAGTTAGCGAAATAAACACTTTTCTTCGATAGAATATTTATCGCAAATGGCGCGAAATGAGTTCCTGCGTCATTTCACGGTTATGTGTGCATAGTTGGGCTTCGGTGGCGCAGTTACGCCTCACGTTGAAAACACGGATGTGTGCACCGGGCCTAAGGCGTTAGCCTCTAGAGCCTAAGGTTCCTGGTTTGAATTCGGGTGCGGGCGTGGATGTTTGTAAGCGTATGGTGTAGAGGCGGCTGATGCACCTTAAATGTGTCGTGGCCGAAAGTCCTCACGTTGGGTTAGTGTGGAAGTTTGTAGATTGGGGTGCCGGGGCTCAGGTGTTGCCTTGTCATCTGACCGTGGTTCAAAATTACGAGGTGTTGTCCTCGGTTCTTTCCCTTAAGGGACTGATTAGTCAATAGCCCGTTGTGTTGCTCTAGTACGACGTTATCTAAAATTTCCGTTACCATTACCAGTATCGTCAACAATAGCCCTATGTCTAGCAACAGTGTGACGTTAATTAAATCACCTATCTCAATTAAGTATAGTTAAATTCAACACCAATATTGCCTTGTGAATCACGTAGCGATCGATTTTATAGTTACATAACGATAATAATGTTTAATTTTAGAAATGTACTAAAGATATTAACTACATCAAAACCTATACTATACTCCTTACATGTTTCGATCCGTGTATATTTTCTTTTATGGTAACTAAGGGTACTTGCATGCCTATTGATGCAGTGACGTTTCTAAGCTTATTAAATTTAAGTAGGTGGTACAAATTTATGAAAACAATCTTAAAAATATATTTGTTAGCTATAATATCATTTTTCCGATGTTTTTTGTTGTACGTAGTGTAAATGATAATATATTATGTGTTTGTGTCTTATCAAAAGTACCTTTAATGGCTTGAACCGAAAATGCCTGTTCCTTAAATAAAAACAAATATAAATATGAAAGTTATAAATGTACCATGGTCTAGTGTTTTGTCTCTAACAGAAAACAGTAGCTTTATATTTTTCTATATATGAAAGCCTTAAAAAGTTTTTCATTTGGTAGAGTGCTTGTTGCTTTGAGACAACTGGCTATTCGCCAGACACCAGTTGCTTGCTGTCTGATAACCCTTAATGGATTGGGTTTTAAAGCAGGTTTGTAAATCGTAGTTTTGAGATCGTAGACAAATAGATATACCGCAAAGTCATATCACAACTCACATTTTCCGGTGTGTTCGTGTTATAATGCACTTTTTCTTATTGCACCAATGAATTTTCGTTTTGCAAGCAGCAAAGGTACGGGATGGTATTTTAGGTATTTTAATTAACGTTGCACTGGAGTTGCACAGCGGGCAATCGGCGACACATAGGGATCAAGCCAGAAGGGAAAGATCCGAGGACAACACCAGGTAATTTTGAACCACGATCCGATGAGGAAGTTATACCTGAGCTGGCACCCCACTCTTCAAACTTTTACATGACTCCAGTCTAGCAGCAAAGACAATATCTATCTCTCTTTTGAATTTGCTATTTTGGTAGGTATTTCAATCAACGTTTCACTATAGCAATACAACGTACTACTGTAAACGGTCGGGGGTCAATACCCGATGGAAAGATCCAAGGAAAACACCACATAATTGTAAACCCTGATCAGATGACGAGGTAACACCTCAGCTGGCACCCCACCCTCCAAACTTCCCCACCACACCAACGTGAGGACATTTGATGCCACAACAGATTTAACATGCACCAGCCATCTTTGTACACGACGGTCTTCAGTTGCATTCGAACTCGCAACCCTCTGATTGCTAATCCGTTACTCTTCCAACCAGGCTATCGCAGCACCTGTTATTTTAGGGAGTACTATTACACAAGGGTATACTGTTATTTTAGGGAGTTCTATTATTCTAGGGTATACTGTTATTTTCGGAAGATCTATTATACTAGAGGAGAGTAAATGCTACTCTAGGGAATACACACATATCACTCTCGGGAAGTCTGGAGTCAGTTGTGTGAGTGGCAAGAGAACTGAACAACCTTTTCAGTTTTTTCATTTGGTAAGTACATTTTTACACTAAAGTATTTCAAATCTCTCTTTTTTTACCTCTATCAAAAGTCAAAGCGGGTACAATGCTGCCAGTGTAATACGTGATCCCATTATGGTTGTATTACGGGAAATTTAATATTATCTGTTTGCAAAAATTGTGAGAGCAAATCTGAAACCGATGAGGACTCATCCTAATTGATTTGTATGATCTGTTATGTGCTTTTTGAACTTTAAACTAAAGTAATTTTGAAGAAACCTTGTATTTTTTTTATAATAAGCCTTTTATTTCACAGATTTAGTGGTGTATTAATGTACACAGTGTAACCCTTCCTCAGTCTCGGGGCAAGTTTACACATATGATATAATCGCACTAAAAATAGTTAAATTTCATAAATATAATAATTTACGGTACATTATAGGCACAACACTGCAGCTTAAAGTTAATAGCTAATGAATTAGTATTAAAAACAAGACAGAAAAAAAGTGCAATATCTAAAAATAGAAAAATAATATTCAAAAAGGCGTGTAAAACTGCCCTGGTCTCCCCTAATTATAGGTAGTATACAACGTGGGTATGGTATAAATATGATTCCAGTCTATATGGATTAAAGGGCAAGTTTACACAGGTGATATAATCGCACTAAAAATAGTTAAATTTCACAAATATAATAATTCAAGGTACATTATAGGCACCACACCGCAGCTTTACGTTAATAACTAAGGAATTAGTATTAAAAACAAGAGAGAAAAATAGTGCAATATCTAAAAATAGAAAAATAATATTTAAAAAAGCGTGTAAACCTGCCCTGGTCTCCCCTATTTATAGGTAGTATACAACGTGGGTATGATATGAATATGATTCCCGTCTATATGGATTAAAGAGCACGAAATTTAGTTTCTTTATTGAAATTTGGAAAGAAAGATGCCATCTGGTATACATAAACGCGTCCATCCAGACTTACAGTCGATGCGACTTGGATTTGGATTAAAGGGCAAGTTTACACAGGTGATATAATCGCACTAAAAATAGTTAAATTTCACAAATATAATAATTCAAGGTACATTATAGGCACCACACCGCAGCTTTACGTTAATAACTAAGGAATTAGTATTAAAAACAAGAGAGAAAAATAGTGCAATATCTAAAAATAGAAAAATAATATTTAAAAAAGCGTGTAAACCTGCCCTGGTCTCCCCTATTTATAGGTAGTATACAACGTGGGTATGATATGAATATGATTCCCGTCTATATGGATTAAAGAGCACGAAATTTAGTTTCTTTATTGAAATTTGGAAAGAAAGATGCCATCTGGTATACATAAACGCGTCCATCCAGACTTACAGTCGATGCGACTTGTACATTAAAAAAAACCTTAAAGTTTGAAAGCATACTTTCCAAATGTCAGCTTTTATATCCTGAATAGATGGTTTAAATTAAGGTAGAAAACCGTGTGGTAATTGAAAGCAATATACAACGCGGAAAGGATATGAATATGATTCCCGTCTATATGATCAAAGTGAATGGAATTTTGTATTAAAATTTCTGAAAAAAGAAGCAATCTGGATTGTAAACTAAACGAGTCTATTCAGACATACAGTCGATGTGACTAGAAAACCTGCATACACCCTTGATCTTTCGCCGTAATACTTTCCAAACCTCAACTTGCAAGTATTCAAGATATGCTTTCAATTAACGTAGAAAACATTTGGAAAACACACAATAACATCCTCGCACCAGCTGCCTCACTCAAGTGGCCAGCTGCATCCTAAGTGTCGCTCGGAGGTTTCAAGAGCTTTATGATGATCGAGCCCACGCATCAGACAAAGGAAAGCAGTTAGCTAACAGACTTCGTCAAGATCAGACGTTTCTGTAGCATGGGGACTTTAGCAGTTTTTAGCATTTGATATGCTCTCCGTATTTACAATATGTTCCCATGTATAGTATCGTGTTCGTCCGAATCCTAAAAGGCTTGTAATACTTTCGTGCAACACGAAATGCACAGCGTGGGTATAGTATGAATTAGGGATGCGACATCGATGTCGATGTTTTCAAAACATCGATGTTTTAAAAATAACATTGATGTTTTTAACATCGATGTATTGGAGTCGATGTTTTTGTAACATCGATGTTTATACTTGTCGATGTTTTTACGTTTCCGATATTTTATTTTTAAATGTAAAAAGTACCGTTATAAAAATTTAAACAATAACCAAGTAGCATAATTTTCATCATCAGCAAATTGAACATACTTTTACACCTAAGTGGCCAAGGGTGAAGGGTCTGAAAAGTAGGGATACGACATCGATGCCGATGTTTTCAAAACTTTGAAGTTTTATAAAAACATTGATGGTTTTATAAAAACATTGTTGCTTTATAAAAACAATGATGTTTTATAAAAACAATGATGTTTTATAAAAACATTGATGTTTTATAAAAACATTGATGTTTTATAAAAATATTGATGTTTTATAAAAAAAAACATCGATGTATTGGAGCCAATGTCACATAATTAGTTGCTAAACCAGTTTAAAGAACTGGGGGAAAAAGTTTAAATACATTGAATTTTAAAAACATCGATGTTTTGGGGGCGATGTATTATCAACATCGATGTTTTAATTTTGAACATCGATGTTTTGCTATCGATGTCGCATCACTAGTATGAATGTGATTCCCGTAAATAAGGATTAAAGGGCGCATAATTTAATTTTTTTAATAATTGTAAAGAAAGAAGCAGTCTGGTAAATAAAAAAACTAGCCTTTGCAGACTTGACAGTTGACGTGAAGTGCATACTCATACACTCTTGACCTTTAGCCAAAATACTTTCAAAATGTCAACTTGCACTGAAGCAACAAACAACGCGGATATGAATATATGCATCTCGTCTATGTGGATTAAAGGGCAGGGAATTTAACCTTTTTATTAAAAAGTGTAAAGAAAGCAACAATCTGGTATATAAACAAATCAAGACTATTCAGTCTTGGCATCCTTCCCCACGTGACCGGAGTATAAAGAGTGAAGAAATCAAACAGAGCACTTTTTCCCCTCCAGTGTTTGATGGCTCCACATACCGCTGGAATGGGATTTCCAATATTTCTCCTAGACTGCGAGTCGATAAATCACTTTTGATCTCGGGACAAAAGACATTGAGATTTTGGTCTGTCGTTAAAGTGATGACAAACTCCATTCATAACCGTTCCGCCAATAATCTGATTTCCCATAAAAAGTAAATGCTATAACACTTTGTCTTGTGTGAGGATTGCTGAAATTTCCAGGTGCAGAATTATATTCAGTGTTCTGCAACACAACTCCAAGCGATTGCAATTGTTCGGCAGGCATTTTGTCCGAATTTCGAAAACTGCAGTCAAATAAAAAAAAAAAAAACATAAATTATGGGCTCAATATGTACTACATATTTATAATAAAACATCAAATTAATTAACTTACTTTATTTGAAATCAAGGCATACTTTCAGAATTTGCAATTCTGTCAATAACTATTGAAGTTAAATATTTTGTCATTGACATAGAAGATGTGTTATTTATAAAGAGTTTGTGGTAATTTTGGCGGTGTAGGGAAGTTGTTCCGTAGCTAGAAAAGACAAAAAGGTGTGTCAAGGAGCGCGCTTTGTACTGCAGAACATCGTAACTTATAATTGAAAAAAATCGGCCAAAATTTTGATAAAATTAAGGAAACATTGTTCTGCAAAGACTTAGTTTGTTCTGCGATGTACGTTGAAGTTTTAAGCACTTTCTGCTTCCGGGCTGAAATTATAAATCCAACCCTAGAGCTGAAAAACAGTTTTTAAACGTTTTGGGTGTTACGTGAAAATACTGGTAAGGGCTAAAAAAATAATGTGATTACATTTTAGCAATAATTTAGTGTATGTGGTGAGTAAACATACGCTATTTTTTGAAGAGTTCTCGTTTCTCTAATGAAATTCTTCAGAAGGATGATTACCGAAAGCAAAGATAGATCTGAACGATAGAAATCAGGGCAGGAAAGAATGTATGAGATAAGAAGGTAGGTATTAATCAACGTAGCACTGGAGCAATACAACGGACTACTGGCGACGGTCAGGGATCAGTCCCCGATAGAAAGTTCCAAGGACAACACCATGTAATTGTGAACCACGGTCAGATCTTAAGCTAGCACCCCATTCTCAAAATTCTTCCTCACACACCAACGCGAGGAAATTTAAGACCATGACAGATTTTACATACACCAGCCTTTTTGAAGAATATATGAGCGAAAATGGGTTTAGCGTCAAAAAGTGTAAAACAACCAAATAATAAGAGTTTAATTATTATATCACAGGGTTGTAACTTAAGTAGACGTTTAGAATCTAACTGTGGCAGAGCATTATTAATATAGGATTTTTTGCCAAACATCCATTTGTAAATTAGAATCAATACCATTGCATTTACAAAATGCTACTATATATTTTTGTTGCATAATTTTATTTCTTTTGGAGGTGTGAAATCCACTGATGCGTGATACCAAGAACATTGAATTCAGTACAAATAGATTTAAACATACTGAGAAATGTCAGTAATGCACTTGGCCATCAATACACATAAGAACATTTCGGCACATATGCTATGCTCGTGTTTGCTTGCAATATATAAGGTATTGGAGGTTTTGTGGTGATAAAGGAAGTATTGATATTTTACATTTTATACATAAATTTAATTTTTAAATTAAACAATTTTTCAAAATGGGAAGATATTAAAATTTATGATGTAACTAGTAACTCATCCAAAAATTTATAGTCTGTTTATTTCGGGAATAGTTTTGTTTTTTAAGCACACGTAACTACATTAGATTCAATTAAATTTTCAAACTTAATCAACATAATATACTAACTCAATTACTTTGTACTTCACTTAACTAATTCAAAAAATCTTTAAGACCTATAATTGTATAGTATTTAACCATCTGAAATATCATGAGATTTCCGAATAGTATAGTATTGATTCTACCCCAATTAATGGTTAAATAACCACGTGTATTGGATGAAAGAATACATGGTTTTTTTTCCAACCGTTAGAAATATTCCACTGATTATTTCTATAGAATGGAATGCCTTGGAATTATTAGATTGCTCCCTTTCTTCTAACAGAATCCTTTCGTAAAATTTTGGTTCCTTTCCTTGAATAAGACCTATGGAACCATTTTATCACTTCTTTCCTTGAAAATGAATCCTCTGGAAAGGTTTCGTTGGTCATTTTCTCATAATAGAATCCTATAGAAAGGTTATATTGATTCTTTCTTTAGAATGGAATGTGCCTTACAAATATTAGATTGCTCATTTTATTCTGATAGACCACTTGAATGAAATTATATCAGCGGTTCTTTCCCTTGAACAGAATCATATGGACCGATTCCAATGCTTATTTCTTTGCTGAGCGATGTTTAGAAAAGGTTATGTTGGTCCTTTTCTTGGAATAGAATCTTTGAAATATTGTATTGCACTTTTCTTTGAAATTGAATCCCTTAGAAATATTACATTGGTCTTTTCCTTAGAATGAAATACCCTGGAAAGATTATATTGCTCCTTTTCCTCTAATAGTACTTTAGTAATATTCTATTGGTCCTTTCGAACTATGGAACCATTTTATCGCTTTTTTCTTTGAAAATGAATTCTCTGGAAAGGTTCTGTTGGTCATAATCCTTTGAAATTATTGTGATGCACCCTTCCTTGGAAGTGAATCCTTTTGAAAGTTCATATTGGTTCTTTCATTAGAATAGGACACTTTAAAATTATTTTATTGCACCTGTCGTTGGAAGTGAATCTTTTAGAAATATTATATTGGTCCTTTCACACTAATCCTTTGGAAAGATGCTATAGGACAAAACGTTCAATCTGTATGACGTAGATGTCATGCAGGAAACCCATCAACCTGCTTTCCTGCATTACATATTGGTCATGCAGGAATTACTTCAGGAAAGATTAACAGAAAAGACTTCAGGAAAGACAGGAAAGATTTCAGGTTTCAGGGAGGAATTATACGTGTGTACCCTTTCATAGTTTAAATGTTTTTATAAAATTTATACGCAAAACACAAAATTGTTGAAAGTCTTTACTAAAAAACTATTATTTATCAAAAATAAAAAATTCAAATACGTTTCTTAAAATTTAATTTTGCAATAGAACTAGCATACAACTCAAAATAGCGAATCAAACGATTTTATTACAAAAGACAAAAAATACCTTACGTTATGGATAAATTTAAATGCATTTTACTAAACAACAAAACCGAAGCATTTTAAAACGCTGATGTTATACGAGTAAGTCTGCTGTAAATTTCCAAACATGCTGACAGTTTGGTAGGGATGTTAACCAATGTGTCTAAATATACAGATTGATTCGTATAGCTGATGACATTTAGGTAATGTGCTTACATCACAGAAAAACGTATTTAGCATCATCTGAGTTTAATGACGTGGAAGCGGAATGCAAAGCTCCGGAACCATACATTTTATGGATGTAAATCGTTCTTCATAAAAAGCAACTTCTGGCAATTTTGTTTCTGCGGACCATAATTTGATGCTGAACGATGCAGAAAAAAAGCGGACTCTGCATCTTTAGAAAAGTACTTTTTGATGTCGCATTACTATCTCGAGAGTCTATATCAATTGATTGTAATGAAGTGAAGAGGGGTGAAGTGAAAATTGGACGAATTTAAATTATGTATGTCAAATTGAGTTTTATACACCCCTTGATATGTACTTCATCTCAGAATTATAATGCCTAGGGGATAGTTATTAATTTACTTCACTATTCTCGAAAAAGTATTGAAACGGTGAAAACATTTCGAGAACACGTAATCATTTTCACATGGAAATTTTTATTTCATCGTTCGTTCTTCAAGGATACATTTTTAAAGTGTTTTCGTTGAGAAAAACTGTTATTTCACTAGGTAAACGCTTGAATCAATGGTTTCTACATAAAAATTTCCTCAACCCTACAGATTATTTGAACGAGATATCTCGTCCATCAAGATATGGCAACTTTTACAAAATAGATATTAATCGCGGAGATTAATCGCTGAGACAGGACTGACTTGTTGCATACTTGCCCTGACGTATTTACACCAAAGTTAAGAAACAGACTTGAAGTTGTAACTTAACAGTGAAGCTATCAGACATTAAACCACATTTTGCTGAATTAATTACTAAAAAGCAAAATCACTGTTCACATTGAGATCGAAGTACATAGTTAGCTCTCACTAATATTGTGCTTAGTAAGTTGAAAGCTTTCGAATCTTAATAAATTTTAATTAATAAATAATTAAGGGTTTATCTTATATTTACATCTATTTTATTCCAATATTTCAATTCTTTGTTTCAGAACTTTAAACTTCCAAGAAGTTTCGACGAGATATCACGTTCATAAAGATCTGACCAATTTCGTTAATGATGAGATATCTTTTCATCAACATATTGGAGATTTTTTTTCTATGACGTGTGACGAGATCGATATCTGCTCAGTTTTCTTCTAATAACGAGGAATCTAGTCCATTCAATTCCTGATCAATTTATTTAAATTCTAATACTTCATCTATTTTGAGCCGTTTTTTTCTTGCAAAATACAAATAGATATCTATATAAATAAGAATGGAGTGTTTGTTTGTACATTCAATACTTTCGACCCATTTCAAGTTTTCTATCCGTTTTGGACCCTTCTGATGCCGAATCCGCCTTTTTTTCTTTTGGTGTCTGTCTGTCTGTCTGTCCGTCTGTCTGTCTGTCTGTCTGTATGTTGTGCCCTATACACGTCCACGCGGCTTAAGATATTTTCATGAAAATTTGCATACAGTGAGTACTTATCTTCATTTAGTGAGTGGTATTGGTTGCGAAAGTCTGTCTGTCCGTCTTTCTGTTCTATGCTCAATTTTGTGTTTGTGTAGACATCACATGAATTGTATGCCAGATATTTGATTGCAGTGTATTTTATTTTATACATTGTCTATTAGTTTAGTGAACGCAATATTAAACATTTCTTTATTATTATATTTAGTTGAGTTTCATGCTAAAACACCTGAGTAAGTATACTTAAATCAACCATAATTTGGTAGGTTTTGAAAAATTGGAATGTCTATTGAATATTACGATTACTTCGATTGCTTTACCAGTACTGCTGAAAAAGTAATTATTCTTCAAATTTTTTTTTTTTTAAATGGAATTTCATCTCTGATACTTCATTTATTTCGAGTCTTATTTTTATTCTTTGCGCAATGAAAACGATTTCCGAATATTTGTGGGACAGACGATATTTTTCAATGAAACCAGAATGAACAAGATCGCGCGAGCAGTGATATTTTTTCTGGTTCTTTCGCTCGGAATTAATTTCACATTTCTAAATTTTGTACACTTTTAGTTGTAAGTTGTGGAAACTGTGCGAGATCAAGAGATAAAATTGAATCACAAATTAATATCTTTAGAACAATTTTTTGCGACTTCTTTTATTTTGTTTTACTTTGCTGTTTCCAGTTTTAAATATTTATTATTTTAATAAATGTGTTTTCCTTCTCATCACACGCAACAGCACCACAAAGTATTAGACTTAAAAATGTTAGGTAAGTCAGTATCAATTTTCAGTAAATTTTAAGTGTAGTTATGCCATTATTGAAAGAATAATGCCGTTATTTAAAGAATAATGCCGTTATTTAAAGAATAATTCCGCTATTTAAAGAATAATACCGTTATTTAAAGAATAATGCCGTTATTTAAAGAATAATGCCGTTATTGAAAGAATAATAATGTTTATTAATCCAAACTGGAACTTTTTCCAACATTAAAAAATTCGTTGTAATAATGACAGGAGAAGATTGCAAAAATTCACAATGTCGCATACCGGAGGCAAGAGTGCCACAAGTAAAAAAATATTGTTTTGTTGACTATGAGTGCGAGAGCACTCGCCGTAAATCGTAATTTTAATTAATTGAGTTGAACATGAAAATAACTTAAGAAAGGGAATTCCAAATCTCCCTATAAATCGTCTTTTATAGTAGTAACCTTAGTATCACCTTTCGTCATTTTGTAGCTTTGTCATACAGCAATTGTGCGATGTATGTGAAATGTATTACATGAATGGATATGCATGTGTAGGATTTGTGTCCAAAGTAAGTTGTAGAAAATATAAAGATGGCGAAAGATGTTAGAATAAATTTTTATTCTACAAAAAACGTAAGTCATTATATATTTTGATTATCTCTTCAATCTAGAGTATACCAATTCAAACCGAGTAAGGTCGGGTATTTTGCTAGTTCTTAATATATTTGAGACAGACGATAAAAAGAATAAAAGATTATGAATAAAATATACAGAACAAGACCTTTTAAAATAGGACTGACAGCTAATATGACAACCTTGGTACTTTTTTAATCGTTTGCTTTTTTAAAATTTGTGACCGTTTTATTCCAAGAATCAATTTTGAAGTGAAAGAACGAATACGTTCATTACTTTTCGTTCAAAGCTTTTTCTAAATCTATTTCAAGATGTATTTCTGGATTTTCAATTTGATGACTTTCGTTCTATAACTGTAATCAAGGTAAATAACGGTTTATTTAGTTTCAAAAACACTTTTAATCATTGTGCGATAATTTTTGGAAACGCCTTTGTATTTAAATGGCATACAACGCATTTATATGCATGCTCTGAACAATTCTATACACGTTGGCACATCTCCTAGAAAAATGTTCTTTCTTTCTAAAAGTTTAAATTCGACAAAAAAAAGTAAAATGTTAGATATGGCATTTGTTTACATTTGTGAAATTATGCATTTAGCAATTGTGTTCCTTTATTAGAGTGTTGTAGTTACATGTGATGAATAGTAATTACAATTTATTAACAAAGTGGAAGTTAGTTAAAATCAATTCAACCCGAGTAATTCTGCTAGTTCAATATAAATATAAATCTAAATATTTCTAATCCTATATTAAGATGAAAAATTGGGATCATTATGGTCTTGTGTATAGATTTACATATGACCAATTCAGTTTCATAATCTCAAGGATATGTGATTTCAAATGGGGACCTTGGACTGAAAAGTTAGAGAACCATGCTCTGAGGGGTTAGCACGCATATATCCGTTCTGCAAGTGGTTATTTAATTATATGTATGTTGTGATGAAAAAGCAATACCACACACTACTTAGGAAATCTCATCACGCTTCTAGGGTCAAGTAACCAATGAACCATCTTTAACTCTAAGTGATTTCGGAGAGATATCTTGTCTATCAAAATCAAACACATTTTGATAGTTCAAAATCAAACACATTTTGATAGTGACGAGATATATCACCCATCAAGATCGGATCAATTTTGCTAATGGTGAGATATCTCGTCCATGAAGATCGAACCAAATTTGCTAATGGTGAGATATCTCGTCCATCAAGATCAGACCAATTTTGCTAATGGTGATATATCTCGTCCATCAATATCGGACTAATTTTGTTGATGGTGAGATATCTCGTCCATCAAGATTAGACCAATTTCGCTAATGGTGAGATATCTCGTCCATCAAGATCGGACTAATTTTGTTAATGGTGAGATATCTCGTCCATCAAGATCGGACCAATTTTGTTAATGGTGAGATTTCTCGTCAATCAAGATCGGACCAATTTTGCTAATGGTGATATATCTCGTCCATCAAGATCTGACCAATTTTGCTAATGGTGAGATATCTCGTCCATCAAGATCGGACTAATTTTGCTAATCGTAAGATATCTTGTCAGAAGGATATTGACGATTTTTTTCAGGATGACGAGATCTATTGACAAGGTATCTCGTTAGCGAAGGGAATATAAACCACTAAGACTGTTAACCCTCTGATGGGTTCATTTGTGATATCGGTGGTCTTCACTGCATAAATTGTTAATTGTTGCAGGTTTGACTCTCTTGACCGACAGAACCTCTTCTCTCTATCAACCAATCTCTATGATTGGAAAATTGTAATGAAAAAGCAATACTACTCAACTTAGAATTATCCTGATGCTAAAAAGGTTAAAATAATGTTTTATAATGAAACCAGCTGAAATGCTTCATTAGAGTGTAATTTCACACTAGACAGAAAAGCATCAGGATATTAGGATTTATAGTTACGATGAATATTGTTTAAATTTTGGCAATCCATGAGATGTATTCATAGAGTATGATTCCAAAATTGATATACACTCTATAACAAAAAAACAAACAAAAAAAAACTGACGCACCAAGAAGGAGTCCGATTGCGATAGAAATTGGTGGATGTGAAGAACACACATAGAAAAACAAACGATTAAAATTATTTCAGAACAATTGAATGATTTATTTCAGTGTTTGACTGTTACAAAGGGAGGAAGTCAATATGGCGTTGGTCCACCTCTGACCTCAAATGCAAGCTGTCACCCGGTGTGGCATAGATTGAAAGAGTTCCCGGAAGGTGTCCTGCGGAATTTCTTGCCAAATTGTCTCCAACAGTTGGGCTAAATGGTCAACCTACCTGGATGGTTGCAATCGCCTTCCCATAACGTCTCAATCGTGCTCTATGGGAGAGTGATCAGGAGACCTAGCTGGGTAAAGAATTGTTGGGAAAGCTTGAAGACAATTCATAGCAACATGTGCCGTGTGCGGCATGGGCTTTATCTTGTTGAAAAGTAAGTCCGGGGTGTCGCGAAAGAACAATACGGTAACACAACCGGTCGTAGAATGTCGTCAACGCACCGCTATGCTGTAAGTGTGCCAGATATGACTTCCAAAGGGGTCCGGTTATGAAATAAGATGGCACTCTAGACCATAACGCCCTGTTTTGGGCATGTGTGGCGTACGATAGTAAGGGCAGGATCCCAATGCTGCACTGGACGTTACCAGACTCGTCTGTGGATGTCGTCAAGACACAGTTGGAAACGGGACTCGTCACTAAAAACTGTACATCCCCAATCAGCGCCGTTTCAAGTGATCGAGCCCGGCATCACAATAATTCTGCACCTTCATGGTGAGTCGAAGTTTTTGTTATAGAGCGTATGTGAACACAAATACAAATACAAATATTGACGACCCGCTACAGGCTCAAGCCCAACAAGGCTGGTCCTTTGTTTATGAATTCCCCAATTCCCACTGACTCTCCAATTGTGTCTTAAATTCGTACACTCCCTTTGAATTAACTATATTTTCTGGCAACGCGTTCCAACTGTCTATTACCCTATTAAAATAGTAGTTTTTCCTTAAATCCCGATTAAAATGTGTCTTATTCAATTTATACCCATGGCCCCTTGTTCTGTTATCCCTATTGAAATTTAAGCCCTCTGTGTCCCCTTGTTTTACAAACTTGAAAAGCTGAATAAAATCCCCCCTCCTTCTTCTTCTTCTTTCCAGTGTATACATGTTTAGCTTACTTAAACGTTCATTATAGTCGAAATTTGCTAGCCCCTTTATTATTTTTGTAGCTCTGTGCTGAACCCTTTCAATTGATTCTATGTCCTTTCTCATATATGGAGCCCAGAATCGAGAGAGAGAAAGAGAGAGAGGAGAGAAAGAGAGAGTGAGAGAGAGAGGAGAGAAAGAGAGAGTGTGAGAGAGAGAGGAGAGAAAGAGAGAGTGAGAGAGAGAGAGAGAGAGGGAAAGGTGAACAGATACATGAACTAATTTTTATCTACAGATACTTCAGGACGAAAAATCAGATTTTAAATTCAATTGAGGCATTATTTTCTTTCTTTAAGAAGAGATAAAAAAAGAAAATAAACACTCATTGAAGGTTTTTATTTTTGAAAGAGATTGAGAGTAATGGGAAAAGCACGAGTTATGACCAAAATGTCTTTTTTTTTTCTTTTATGGTTTGGCATTGCTCCCAAACAACTGTTGCTTCACGACTAAGTCCCTTTGAAAAATCTTTACAGCCTTTTTGCTTCAACGAAAGCAGATATGTTGCTTTTGTGAATAAATGGGGAGAAAAAACGGATGCACAGAATTTCTGAAGGCCATTTTCACTAAAAGAAACCAATATTACTTGAATTAACATCAAGGTACAAAAATGCAGTGCATTGGCACAGACATTATGATTTCTACCTAAGCTGGAAATGCAATTAACATAAAATAGAGGATAAAATTATATTTAAGAGAAACAGAAAAAGCAGGAGTAAGACATTTTAAAGAAAAAACAGATTTTAGAATATTTATCCTGATATAGAATACCGACGAATTGGAGAAAAATATACTTAAATGTTTTTTAGCTTGTAAGTTATAAGGGTTTTTAAGTGGAGTCATTCATCAAAGGATTTAAAAATTCCATTTCTCAAAAATTTCATTATGAAATTCGAGTGAAAAATATTAAACAACTTCAAAATTTGAAAATTGGACTGTGAAAATATGTTTTGTTGAATGAAATAGTTATTCTAACGTATCCGAATTTAATTACTTATGGTTATAACTTTTTACGGTTACATTTTAATAAGTTGAACCGAAAAGACATTGTAATTTTTCATACAAACATTTTTGTTATGATTTGATTACTGCTTGATAACTTCTAAGTTAAAAAAAATGAAAAAGAACACACTTGAAGGAAATCAGGTACCTATTTCACATACGCCTTGCTTGTTATTAAAAACAGTTGATAAATAAATACTTCAGTTTAAATGATAATTCAAGTAAGATAAAACTTGATCGATAAATTGTATTTTAAATTATTGATGAAAAGGTTTTGACGTTAAAATCAAACATTAAAGCTTCAAATTCCAAAAAATTACAAAGTGAATTTTACTTCTTTTGCAGAAATAAATTTTACAAGCTTAAAGAGCAAATTTTTAAAGAACTATGTCATGTAGTGCACATACAGTATATGTTTATCTATTTAAAACAGTACAGTCGAATCAGCAGATTTAAAAACAAAAACTAAATTTGCTGCATAATAATACCAATTTCACATGTCCAATTCACGAAAACGTAAACCTATCGTTACCACCAAGCCAATGGGATGAATCTGCATTTTGGCGATTTTCACCTAGCTGCATTTTTGAAGTCATTATTTCATTTTTATATTTTGACAAAGCCCCGAATCATCGTGATTCTTAGTGGAAATACTAATTTTCATGAGAAAACGGTCTGAGTATTTGACTCAATTTTTCTTGAAGCATCAAAACTTCGAAAGTGTTTAGGTAGAAACTTTAATTTTGCAGATTGGTGTTTTTTGCCTTGTGGTAACTATATGTTATAATTTGATTATAATGCGAAACATACAAATTGGCCTAAACTGTCTAAAACACATCTAAACTGTAAGAGGAAAGTTTTATTAAACATATTTAAACTTAAGTTAACTATCAACTTTATCGTTTGATGAAGGCACCATTAAAATGTTAGCTTAATAGTTAGTTTTTAAAAGGAACTTCCATTCCAGAAAATATATCGTCTTCAGGGCATAGCCGATAACCCAGAACCATTTTTGTTGAATATAAAATGGAATAATTTGGATGTTTAACAGCTTTGCAGGACACAAATGCTCTTAACGAGATTACAATTTTACTTAAATAACCTTTCCCTCGAATAAATTTGATTCAAAGAGATGATTTGAGTGTTGGAATTTATGAGAAAACTTTAACTAGATTTCGGTTATAATTTATCACGAAATAGTTCGGAGTTAACACAACGAAGGGTATATACTTCTGGAATTTATAATATTTTATGGTTATGCGTTCCTTAAGTTTGAATTTTTGCCATTTTGTTTTCGAGTAAAGCAGGAAACAAATAAATTACAACAGACGTATGAATATGAGAGCTAAAGATAAACAAACCGTAGTGAAAACTTAAGTAATATAGACTTTTTGTATCGAAATACTTTACGTTTATATCGAAATACTATATCTTTTAAGCATGAATTTTACATATATATATTATATATATATATATATATATATATATATATATATATATATATATATATATATATATATATATTTGCTACTAAAATAAAGACTGATTTTGGTGTACACGAAGAGAAGTATATAGCATGAAAGGAAATAAAAAGGAAAAATAGAACAAGAATTTTGGAAATTGTGTTTTTTCTTGTTGCCAGATGAAAGTCTGATTTATCCAGAAACATTTTAGAGAAGAGTATAAGCTTCTTTCCCGTATTCTTTTGAGAATATTGTCTTCGTAGTTCTGTGTTTTCATGTATAAGTTACAACTCACCGAAGGATGTATGTTACTTTCCTTAGTTTATTCGAAGAATAGCAAATACCGAATTCTAACAAAGGTATTGGGATCTAAAATCTATGTATAAATCATTACTAGAGAAACATATTATAGTGGGATGTAATATTTTTGGGGTATGGGCGGAATTCTTTCAGCTATACTACCTAAACAAAACCAATTTAAAATCAAAGTTTGAACTATTGCTTTTCAAAGCAGAATTATGCTTGTTATATGTAACATTTTAAAATTGAATAAATCTAATTCATTTTGGATGGCCATCAAAGCACATATTTTTATATAAATTTTAATTTTGAAACTTTAAACCTTTTTGAAGTTTTTTTAATAAAGGCACACACTAGGTCAGTAATTTAGTCGAGTAGCGAGGCTTTAATATCCTGTTCAAATGGGGTTTTTCAACGACGCGCGTTTTGCAAGATAAGCTTTTCTTATACATTAAATTTGTTTTTTACTCCACTAATTCAAGTTTCTATCTTTGCGATCGTTGTAGATGGAGTAAAAATTTCAACGGATTTGAAATCTGTGGAAAATTTTACACCAGATCGATACTGGTATATAGATATATTATTTAATTATTTACTATTTGATTATTTAACTATTTAACTTTTGATTATTTCAGTATTTACCATTTGATGATTTAATTATTTACCATTTGATTATTGAATTATTTACCTTTTGACTATTTAATTATTTACCGTTTGGTTATTTAATTATTTACCATTTTATTATTTATTATTTATTAAATAATCAATTATTTATTCAAAGAAAATGACTATTAAAGCATAGCGATCTGGTGTAAAATTTTCCGCAGATTTCAAATCCGTTGAAATTTTTACCCTATCTTCAACGATCGCAAAGATAGAACATTGAATTAAGGGAATAATAAATTTAATTTAGTGCATATTTTGAAAAGCTGACCTTGCAAAACGCGCGTTGGAGAAACCCCAAACCCCATGTTAGAGAAACCCAATAACACTAATATATATATATATATATATATATATATATATATATATATATATATATCAAAATTATAGTCCCCTCCCTCATATTTTAAATATTATCTTTACAACCTTGCGCTATACTGGTTCACGTTACATCCTCCCGTTCTAGTCTCAACCCGTTTATAGATGGCCCACGCATTTATTATATTTATTAGCTTTCCTGGTAGGTTGTCTCGTCATTAGGAAAACTGATCAGATCTTGAAGTACGAGATATTTCGTCACTAACCCTCCGAGTAAATTCGACTTCGAGTAAATTTGATCTCGTTCAACAAGATCTCCCCAATTTTGCTAATGACGAGATATCTCATTATCACGAATGCCGATTGAATTCCGAATGGTGAAGGTACTGCCGTGTTTTGATGATTGCAGGATCTAGATCATGTTGGTGTTTTCAGTTGGTTTGACAGAATATCTCGTCCATCAAGAGCTGACGTTTGGTAAACCCCTAACGTGTGTGGATCACCAAACCTTTTCGTGACGACAATATCAAGATCTGGTAGTTTGCCTCTGATGACGAGGTATATTATCCATCAAGATCCGGTCAGTTTTACTAATTTGTCGAGAGAATAATAAATTGACCAGATCTTGATCTAGTCGTCATAGAAAAATCGTCGATACCTCGATGAAGAGTTTTGTCACCATAACCAAAATTGGTCAGATCTTGAAGGACGAGGTATCTCGTCAAACCACCTGTTGGATAAATAGGCTATAAACAAATTTATACGAGATAGTAGATAAACAACTATTATTCAAAAAGTTTTACATTAAAAACACTTGGAATAGTTTGCAGTGATGTATCTTTTATAAAAGCGATGAGTTGTTGCAAAGTTTGTTGATGAATAGCCGATATCAGGTTTTAGTTTTCTTTCTTCTCCGCGTACGAGTGTATCCGAAATACCAATAGACTGTTCGATAGCTCTATTTTTCTTCGCTCCTCCACCCCCTTCTCAGGGGCGATTAATCATCCTCAAACTCTCTTCTGTCGGAAAGAACTCAATGGGGCACTTAAGTAAAGCGGTATATGCGAATGAAGAACAAAAGATGCTGCTGAAAATGATTTATTAAAATTAGCTTAAATAAAGAGATAAAGTACACTTTTAGAGAAACTTAGTTGTAGAGATAAAAAAAGGGCATTTTTGATAAGGGGAGGTATTAGAGTTAATTATGGGAGATAAAAAAAATATTTACTTTTATCAAAAGGGCCCTTTAAGTATACTATACATTTAAACATCCATTAGAAAGTCCATTAGACCATTGATTCCTAAACTAGCGAATAGCCTGGTTGGAAGAGTAACGGATTTACAACTGGATGGTTGAGAGTTCGAATTTCGGTGGCGGGTGCACGTTAAATCTGTCGTAGCCCCAAATGTCCTAACGCTGGCATGGCGTGGAAATTTTGAGAGTGGGGTGCCAGCTCAGGTGTTACCTCGTCATCTAACCGTGGCTAAAAATAACCTGGTGTTGCCCGCTTTTTTTACAGTCTGGCCCATACAAACCTGTCAACTTTTAACTGAAATAATTAAATTGTACTAATGCTGAACCCTTTTTAAGTTCAATAATGGATTTAAAGGGTGCGTGTATGGAAGTTTGGAGGGTTGGGTGTTGGATCAGGTGTGACCTCGATTTGACAGGGGTTCATAATTACGTGATGTTGTCCTAGGATCTTTCCCTTGGGGAATGATCTCAGACCGTTGCCAATAGCCCGTTGTGTCGCTTCATTGAGACGTTAATTAACTACCTGCCTACCTTCTTGAACAACATAATCTTTTGTAGAATTCTCTTTCAAACAATAGATGGTCATTTAGTAACAATCTGCGTTGAGGGGTTAAGGCAGCATTTAAATACTCGAAGCTCTTAGAGTGTTAAATTTCCAATGAACACTCTAAATGGTTTTAGCGAGATATCAATATCTAATACGTTTTGATAACGACAAGATATCTCGCCCATCAAGATTTGATCGGCTTAGCTAACAACGAGATACCCACGTGAAGTGTTAATTGCGAGCATATTCCTCATCTGACCGTGGATAAAAGTTATGTGGTGTGGTACTCGAATCGTTTCCTTCGAGTTTGTGCCCATTGCCAATAGCCCGTTGTGTTGCTCAAGCTCGATGCTAATTAAAAACCTATATACCCACCAACTATGAGCATGCTAAAAATATACTGTCATTGTAAAGTTTAGGAAACGTTTTGAAGTTGTGAAGCCAATTTCCTATGTCTGTTACACCTTCCAGTAGTTTGAACGAGATATCCTGTTCATCGACGAGATATCTCGTCAAAAAAAACACCAGGATGGTTGAACAGCTAATTATATCCTATTCGATGATACTATTAATTTGTCTGCAATGTAAATGTACTGTTTATTGCTAAGCCTATATGAATTTAATTACGGTATCAACGTTAATGATACTAGGTATTTTGGTAATTTTTAATTAACGTCGTATTAGAGCAACACAACGGGCTATTGACGACGGTCCGGGATCATTCCCCTAAAGCTTCGGTTTCCTAAGAAAGCGTAGCCGTGATCTAGCGGCTGTGATGTAACGGTGGGTGACGTCACTAAAACGTTGTTTATACTAACACATGGTGTTGGTTTCCTAGAGAGCGGTGTTTGTGAGCGTAACGAAAATTATCGGAGCCGTCATTTCCATGACTGTCGTCATAGCGGTCTCAAACTGTTGGAGAACGTTTTTTCTCTTGTAGCGGCCACATTTCATTTCCTGCTCTAAACGATTCTAACGAAGAGGAGAGAAATAAATAAACATTTTTGACTGCCATTGATTAATTCGTTTTTGTAAAATCGGGATCGTTAAACACAGAATGAAAACTTCAACGGATTTGAAATCTGCGGAAAATTTGACACCAGATCGATACCTTAAATGTGATTTTCTTTAAATAAATAATTAATTATTTAATAAATAATTAAATAATCAAATGGTAAATAATTGAATAATAAAACTGTTTTTGATATCAATCTGACGTAGAAATTTACGCTGATTTCAAATCTGTTGAAATTTTGACTCTACCTTTAACGATCCCGAAGTTAGAAACTAGAGACTAAGTTAGGATTAGAGAATAAAAAAACCAGTTTGTTTTGTTTCTCGAATAAAAATAACCACCACAGCCGTCTGTTTTGCCCATTCTCCAACGTATTCTGTCCGCCTAAATTGACACCTCTGGATTCTTGTTTAGAAGGCCGTCTAGTTATGCCCGTGGCATCATGACGTATCACGGTTGTTAGATAACGGCTCCACTTTCTTAGGAAACCGAAGCTTAACGGAAAGATTCGAGGACAACACCACGTTATTTTGAACCACGGTCAGATGACGAGACAATACCTGAGCATCAACGTTAATGGTAATATCTGTAACTAGGGGGCCTACTCCCTGCTCGCTAACGCTCGCCAACCCCCGGAGGACATTGGTTCGTTGCGCGAACCTATGCTCGCTTCGCTCGCGTCAATGAAGACATGTGTCCTAGCAGAAGGAATTGTTTACAAAATGTGATATTCCAAAATAAAAATTTCAAATCTAAATTTGCTGTATTACAGCAAAAATATATACAGTATCTCTAAAATCAGAATTCAAATGAAAACTTTGTGCAAATTTTGACTCGAAATGTGAGCGTTGGTTTGGAAATTGAATACCCAGCATGTTGTTTGTGTGTACATTTTACCAGCACTCAAACGACCCACACTTTTTCATTGAGTTTGTTGCCGAAAGTTGTAGTGCAAGCGTCTTGTTGAACTATAATTGTTGGCCCTGAAAAGGACCGTTTTTGAAATGGCCCTGAAAAGATCCTCCGCTTTCTTTGATTTCTATTATAAACTAACTGCAACAGCTCATTAAAATTTCCTTTTTTTTTCCAATAAAATTCCATTCGATAACGCTATAAATTCAATCGTTGCGCGAGACTTCGCGATAAACAAACAATCGTACAGTGTTGCCAAAACGCGATTACAAATAACGTCTTTTTTGCGTGCCACGTAAGAGAAATATATATATAGAAGAGGAAATCTTCATAAACTTTGAAAATGCATACATATGTTGTTATCGAGTAGGTATTTAATTAACGTTGCACTGAAGCAACACAACGGGGCATTGGTGACGGTCCGGGGTAAAACCTCAAGAGAAAGATCCCAGGATAACATCACGTACTTTGAAACCACGGTTAAATAACAAGATCACACTTGAACTGGAACCCCACTCACTGAACTTCCACACCACGCCAACGTGAGTACATCTGAGATCATGACAGATTTAGCGTGCACAAGCTAGCTTTGCACACGGCGGTCATTGGTTGGGTTCGAACTTGCAACCCTCCAGTTGTTAATCCTTGTTAATCCGCTGACTCTTCCAACCAGACTACGTCCAAAGCTGTTTTTAGTTGCATTTACAACGTGAAAAAAAGAAAATTAATTAAATTAATTAACATGTTTTTTTTTTATTGGTTGGTGTTGGGTATCCATGAGTTTGAGTTATGAAGAATTGACTTTAACTAGTTCCGTTTCAAGTAACCATTTTGAAGTTATTTTAGTTTTAAAGGGCGATTCTAAAGGAAAACATTTAAGGAACAGAGTGCTAAATGCTAATTTCCAATGTTTGTGTTTAATTTATGCTAAATAATATTAACTCAGAATGAACGAAAAAGTTAAACTTTTCTTATTATGGTTACTTTAACTGATGTGTGAAACGTTTATAATTTTCATTACAGAAAAACATGAAAGCTCATAAAAAAGACTCAGGGCACAAAAATGATAATATTTTGTGTTTTCAAAAATGGCTGAGCCTAAGGAAGGCTATACAGTGTGTATATTTTATACTTAACGATTTTCTTTTTAATATTTAGTTTTTAATGTTTTAGTTTCCTGAACTGGCTAGCGGCCTCTACTTGGTTACCATGGGAACCTGGGATAGAGGATTTAGTGTTCGTTGATTTTTTTTTTAGGATTTTAAAATGGTTTACGTAAAATTATAACTTTTTTTTGTTTTTAATTATTTGTGTTCTTTGTTAAGCTTGTCAGTTTATATTTTTGTATTTTCATAACATAATTTGTGCGTTAACAATAACAATTAAAGTTTTTAGCTTATTGGTTTTAAGTTTAATTTTCCAAACCCATATTTAAAAAAATTCCGTGTTCGATGTTTTTAACAATGTACTTACAAAATTATAATTTATATTTCAAACGAGATCTCTTTGAACTTCATATTTTTATTTTACGAAAATAATAAAACCTTGTAATAAATTTCGCTTTATTATAAAGACAAATTTTGAAAGAAGAAGTCTAGAGTACCTATTCAGCTGCATTATACTAAAGGAAACTGAGTATTGAAAGATTTTAAAAGTAAGAAGCATAATGATCTGTTTTTAAAAATACGTTGTAGGAATTTCATTGAAAAGGCCGAATTTGTTAACATTATTAGCTTGTCAAGCTTAAGACAGTAAATTATCTTAAATTAGCTTCGTCGAATTCAATATTTTTAATTTTATTATTATGTATTTTATTATTTCTCTCTTCGGTGTCGCTATTAAACTTAGAGAGAGTTTTGAAAGGTGAAAGAGAGACAATGAGAGAAAACTGCGACTGCCAAAGGTGCCTTTTTTGAAAGAGACTGGGAGAAATAATTCCTAGTACAATGTTCCTTGTTTCATGCCACATGTATGGATACTTTCGAGTAATATGTACACTCTCGAGTTATAGAGCTCCAGAGAGTACCTATGTACATCGGTGTATTACGAATGATTAGAGTAATATGTACACTCCCGAGTTATAGTACTCCCTAGAGTATCTATGTACATCGGTGCATAACGAATGATTAGAGAAATATGTACACTCCCGAGTTATAGTACTCCCTAGAGTATCTATGTACATCGGTGCATAACGAATGATTAGAGAAATATGTACACTCCCGAGTTATAGAACTCCCGAGAGTACCCATGTACATCGGTGCATAACGAATGATTGGAGTAATATGTACACTCCCGAGTTATAGAACTCCCGAGAGTACCTATGTACATCGGTGCATAACGAATGATTAGAGAAATATGTACACTCCCGAGTTATAGTACTCCCTAGAGTATCTATGTACATCGGTGCATAACGAATGATTAGAGAAATATGTACACTCCCGAGTTATAGAACTACCGAGAGTACCTATGTACATCGGTGCATAACGAATGATTAGAGAAATATGTACACTCCCGAGTTATAGAACTCCCGAGAGTACCTATGTACATCGGTGCATAACGAATGATTAGAGTAATATGTACACTCCCGAGTTATAGTACTCCCTAGAGTATCTATGTACATCGGTGCATAACGAATGATTAGAGAAATATGTACTAAAAAGAGTAGGGAAAGTGACCTAATATGAAATACTTTCTTTTAAATTGCCTTTAGGAGGGGGGGGGGACTGCTAAGGAAAAATTTAGCAATCATCTTTCTGATTTCCAACGCTGTCACTAAATTGTTTTGAAATGTTGTGAAACTTTTGGCAACATAAATTGACAATATATGGAGAAAAAAAAATTAGAAATGTTTTCGAATCAACTGTTTTGGGAAAAGGAATATTGTCCAATATGAGGTACCAAGTGTTCTAATATGATACTGTGTTTTCACAATTGCAAAGGATTACAAGCTTGTCTAAAAATCTGTTTAGTATAAGATTTATTTATTGATGTAAAAACTTTTCAATAAACTTATAAACTTACCTTATACGTCTAAGGACCTGTCAAAAAGAAGACTTCCAAACTCTTAAAAGCGATGTACCATTATAGGTTGTTACTGAAGCATGATGCGTAGGTTTGAAATGGGTAAGGTTATGTTTGCATTGACTCTACAGTTTCTCTAGCCAATAGTTCATGACATTTACCGTAGATGTCAACACCGTACGGTAAAGAAACAGGAGGAGTACATCATATTAAGCTACGGTTTACGAAGAAAGTGAAGCTGTTTTCTAGTAGCCGTGATACGTCGTGATGTTGCGGGCATAACTAGGTGGCCGTCTTAACAGAGACCCAGAGGTGTCAACTTAGACGGACAGAATTTGACCGAATACGGTGGATAGAGGCAATACACAGAAGGCTGTCATGGTTTATTTTATTCGAGAAACAAAACAAAGTGGCTTTTTTTATTCTCTAGTCCAAGTTTATAACTTCGGGATCGTTGAAGACAGATTAAAAATTTCAACGGATTTGAAATCTGCGGAAAATTTTACACCAGATCGATACCTTAAATATAATTTTCTTTAAATACATAATTAATTATTTAATAAAAAATTAAATAATCAAATTGGTAATAATTGAATGATAAATCTCATTTTAGTATCGATCTGGCATAGAATTTTACGCTGGTTTGAAATCCATTGAAATTTTTACTCTGTCTCTAACGATCCCGATTTTACAAAAACGAACTAAACAATGCCAGTCAAAATTTTTTGTTTGTTTTGCTTCCCTCCGCTCGATTTGTTTGGCGCAGGAAATGAAATGTTACCTCTACTAGAGAAAAAACGTTCCCAAACTGTTTGAGGCCGCTATGGACGATCGTAATGCAATGGCGGCTCGTTATAATTTTCGTTACGCTCACAAATAACGCTCTCTAATAAACCAACGCCATCTGTTTGTATAAACAACGTTTTAGTGACGTCATCCATAGCTACATTACGACTGCTAGATAACGGCCTCGCTTTCCTAAGAAACCATAGCTTCAGACAAGTATCTCAGATTCGGTCACTTTCTTCGAAGTATTTATAGCGTCGCATCTCAATCATAAGAGTAATATCATTCCGAAGAGTAAAATTACCAAAAAAGTAAATATGTACTGTGGTGCATCTGGATGAATTGGAGAAATATTTACTCCTTATAGTATTGCGTTTGAAGAATTAATATGTTCTCCCTAGAGTAAATATGCTACTATAATCCATCTGCACCCGAGAGTAAAATGTAATCATTAGAGTAACACTACTACCTAACGTAAATTATTCAGAGGGTTTTTAATAAAATAATTTGGGTAATAGGTACTCCCTAGAGTAAGTAAGTATGTCGATCCATACTTCGTGGAGTAATCTGTACTGACTATAGTTAAATATGAGGCTATCTTCGCATGAGTGAACTAACCCACAATACCGAGAAAATTTTAGTTTTATCTTTCATTTATTCTGAAATATGCATGTTCAAGTCTTTAAAAATTACAAAATGACTTACCGTTAATTGCTGAAAAACAAAGGTTTATAATCTCAATTGATTTTGTGGATAAATTAAAATATTTAAAAAAGTGGTGCCAAGAAAATTGCATTTTCTCCATTGGGTATGTTGATGGGTTATGCTACTCGTGTTGTGATTATGTACCGTGGAGGATAGTGAACAATTATAGTAATATGTACTCACTAGACTATGTATATACTCACTAGACTAATAACATTCCCTAGAAAATTATACATGGATGAATAACTAGAGTAATATTTACATCCTAGAGAAGAATAGTACTCCCTAAAATAGCAGCACTCCGTAGAGTAAATCTGTATAGTAGTAAATAATGAATAATTATAGTATTACTAGGGGGCCCGCCCCCTGCTTGCTGACGCTCGCCAACCCCCGGAGGATTGCTTCGCAATCCTCATTATTATCTATGCTCGCTTCGCTCGCATCAATGAAGACATGTGTCCTAGCAGAAGGAATTGTTTACAAAATATGATATTCCAAAAAAATGTTTTTCAAATCTAAAATTGCTGTATTACAGAAAACATATATACAGTACCTCTAAAATCAGAATTCAAATGAAAACTTTGAGCAAATTTGGACTCGAAATGTGAGCGCTGCTTTGGAAATTGAATACCCAGCATGTTGTTTGTGTACATTTCCCCAGCTCTCGAACCACCCACACTTTTCATTGCGTTTGTTGTTGAAAGTTGTAGTGCAAGCGTCTTGTTGAACTATAATTGCTGGCCCTGAAAAGGACCGTTTTAAAATGGCCCTGAAAAGGACCGTTTTAAAATGGCCCTGAAAAGGACCGTTTTAAAATGGCCCTGAAAAGATCCTCCGTTTTCTTTGATTTCTATTATAAACTGCAACAGCTCAACTAAAATTCACTTTTTTTCAATAAAATTTCATCCGATAACGCTTATAAATTCAATTGATGCGCGAGGCCATGAGGTAAACAAATATCGTACAGTGTTGCCAAAACGCGTTAACTAATAACGTCTTTTTTTGCGTGCCACGTAAGAGAATTATATATATAGATGTTCGTCCTTTTGTAATTTGTACTGTCTAGAGTAAATATATACAATGTGCGCGTAATGAATGATTATAATAATATGTTTTATAATTGTTTTTGGCTAAAAGAATATAGAGTAATTGTGCTCCGTAGTATAAATACAGTACATTGATGCTCCCTAGTATAAATACAGTACATTGGTGCATGATGAATAACTCGAAAAATATGTATTCCCTAGAGCAATAGTGCACCCAAAAGTAATATGTGTGTATTCCCTAGAGTAGCGATTACTCTCCTCTAGTATAATAGCTTTTCCTAAAATAACAGTATACCCAAGAGAAATAGAACTTCCTAAAATAACAGTATACCCTTGAGTGATCCTTGAGTACGTCCTCCCTAAAATAACAGGTGCTACGGTAGCCTGGTTGGAAGAGTAACGGATAAGCAATCAGAGGGTTGCGAGTTCGAATCCAACCAAAGACCGTCGTGTACAAAGGGGGTTAATGCTCGTTAAATCTGTAGTGACCTCAAATGTCCTCCCCAGCTCAAATGTTGCCTCGTCATCTAACCGTGGCTCAAAATAACTAGGTGTTGTCCTTGAATCTCTCCCTTGGGAGATAAATCTTGGACCGTCATCACTAGCTCGTTGTGTTGCTCCAGAACAACGTTAATTAAAATACCTACCAGAAAATAACACTATACCACAGAGAAATAGTACTTTCTAAAATAACACTATACCCTAGACTAATAGTATTCTCTATAACAATTGTACTTCCTTGAGTAAATAAATACAGTGGTGCATAGTGAGTAATTAGAGCAGTAAGTAGTTTATGAATTATGCATCATATTCTGCCCGCTTTTTTTCGCTAGTCTGGCCCTGTCAACTTTAAACTGAAATAATTTAATTGTACGAATGCTGAACCTTTTTTTAAAATTCAATAATGAATTTAAAATACGTCCCAAAAATAACAACAAAAAAATTACACGTTCCTCCTAGTCTTAAATTTTCTTCAGCAGTCAAGTCCCGGCTCCTCGCTGCTGCAAGTTATGCAAATATAATCCTGCTGTTCCCCGGAGTGCTATTAATTCTGCTCTGCTCTTTCAAGAACTCAAGCCCGGCCATGTTTGCACTGTAAAATTAAATTGCGAAAGAATAAAACCTCATTAAGGTTCCTCTATAGCGGATCTTCTCACTTTAAATTAAAATTTATCACTTCCTCAGGTTCGGCCGTTGCTAACAGACGTTGCTAACAGAATTACCATGCGCAGCTACACGAGTAAGTTTGGCGGAATTAAAGCTGGTTTTCCTTCCTCTGTGTAGTGTTTTTACAATATGATGATAAGAACTTCGTTAAGGGTAATGGGAATTATTTAAATAAATCTGCTGGACTTTTGAAGTTGGCTTTGCATAAATATTGGGGGAAATGTAGTATTGATTTTACTCCACAATACTTAATGTCGATTCGCTGAAATAATCTATGAACTATTTTGAACTTTTAGAACAATACCATTGTTCCTTTCTTTGGAATGGAATTTTTTAGAGCAGTTCTATCGGTCCTCTCCTTGGAATAGAAACTTTTGGAACTATTCTGTTGGTTGATTTCAAAAATAGAATCACTTGGAAATATTCTATTGTTCCTTTTTTTAGAATGAAATCATTTGGAAAGTTTCTATTGTTTCTTTTCTTAGAATAAAAATCATTTAGAAATATTCTATTGTTCCTTTTCTTAGAATAAAAATCATTTGGAAATATTCTATTGGTTCTTTCTTTGGAATAGACTTCTTTGGAACACATGCGTGCTATTCTATCTGTCTTTTCTTTGAAATAGAATCCTTTGGAACGATTCAATTGGTACATCGCGTATAATATAACCATTTGGAAAGGTTCAATTGTTCCGTTTCTTAGAATAATATCATTAGGAAATAATTTATTGGTCCTTTCTTTAGAATAGAACTCTTTGGAACAATTTAATCTGTCCTTTCCTTAGAGTTGAATCCTTTGGAACGATTCTGTTGGTCCATTCCGTAAAATCGAATCATTTGGAAACATTATATTGCTCCTTACCTTAAAGTAAAATCATTTGGAAATATTCTATTCCTCCTTTCCCAGGAATAGAATCCTTAGGAAAGATTATATTGCTAATTTCCTTAGAATACCATCCTTTGTAAAGATTCTGTTGCTCAATTCCTTAGAGTATTATCTTTTGAAAAGATAAAATGGTTAATTTTCATAGAAGTGAATACTTCGGACATATTATGTTGCTCATTTCTTTATAACTAAATCCATTGAAAAGATTATTTTCCAATTTTCTTCGAAGTGAATCTTTTATAACGATTCTATCACTCCTTAACTCAGAAAAGTGTAAATTTGGAAATATTTTATTGCTCATTTCCATAAACTATAATTATTTGGAAATATTGATTAGGAAGATTGAAGTTGGTTAGAAGCCATACAGAGAAGACTACAGGTTACAAGGTGGAATTATGCGTGCGAACCTCTCATATGGTAAAAATGCTATGGCTGAACAATACAATTGTAAAGGAATATTTACGATTAAAAAAAATATAGAAACGAGTAATTGTTTATGCATTCGAATCCTCAACTAAGCTTTACTTTTACGATATGTAACGTAAGCTGAATTCAGACGATATTCATCAGCCCAGGTGCAGAATTACATTCAGTGTTCTGCAACACAACTCCAAGCAATTGCAATTGTTCTGCAGGCATTTTGCCAGAATTTTGAAAACTGTGGTAAAATCAAAAACAAACGTAAAACACAATTATCGGCTGTATTACATATTTATTACATACTTAAATATAATGACCACATGAGGACCTTTGAGGCCACAAAAGATTAAATGTGCACCAGCCAGCTTTGTACACGACGGTCTTTGATTGGATTCGAACTCGCAATCCTCCGTTTACTAATTTGATACTCTTCCAACTGGGCTACCGCAGCCCCTCTTGATACTTGAAAAAAAATGTTCCGGACTGCATATTTGGTAAAGAATTTTAAAGCTTTCTTTAGTGAGGAAATCTACGAATTGTTTCAAAAATCCTTACTCATAGTGTAAACAATTTTACAATAAGTTTCTTTTTCTCCAGTTATTATCTATTTCTACTGGGAATATTGTAGGAGAGGTATTCAATTGTAAAACGAAGTACAGTTGCTTTTCGCCATTACTTTAATTATTACAAGTTTAATTTGCTTAAACTCTCCAAGTTATCTCTACCAGGTATCTCACCGCTAGCAAAACTGACCAGATCGCGATGGACGAAAAGTCTATTCATTAGAAGAAAATTAACCAGATCATGATCTAGTCATCACAAAATCGGAAATAATTTAGTGATGATTTATGTAACAATTAGTAAAATTTTTAAATTCTTGATGGACGCTATATCTTTTGTGAAAACTACTCGGAGAGTTAAGTAATATTGGAAAGGAAGTTTTTTTGAAAATTTATTTTCTATGTAGTTGCATGTTTAGTTAATTACTGAAGTAATACATTCTAAAATGTATCGATGATACAGTTAAGAAACATTTATTTAATATTTAAAAATATTTTCATACTGTTAATTTTTTCATATCACGTTTATGGTACACGTAAACATTACCCTGTCTATATAAATGTACGGATTTTAGTCATTCAATGTATATATAAAGTTAGTTTACGAACGTTGTTTTTACAAAGTTGCTTAGAAATGGTAACAGCTACTGGCGGGGGTATAATCCCGCAATAAGCAGACTAAAAACGCAAATAACTTTTCTAAACCGTGTAAGGGAGATCGGCAACAGAATTGACATGCCTGACATCTGTAGACAGCCTTGTATGGATGCCCTTGAGATGGACTGCACATACATTGCCAAGGCGGACTTCCAGTTGGTTCTTCCTCGTAACAAGACAGATTATACTGATGTTGATACAAGAAACTATACTGATGCTGAGTTGAGATCGTTCGCGATGGCTACCATCTACGAGAGGTATCCTCTCCCTGACTGGCTCCATGTCTATACTGATGGCTCTGCCGACCCTGAATCTAATAGGGCGGATGCTGGGGTCTTTTGCCAATACTTCCAGCTGAGTAAGGTGGTTGGAAATTTCTGTGACAACTTTGATGGTGAGATTTATGTTGTTCTTATGGCTGTTGAGGCCCTTGCCACTAGAAGGGATAAGAAAATTGTTTTATTTATCGACTCAACCGCAGCAATTCAGGCTCTTACTGATAGAAACCACGTGTATTCAATGGCAGAGGCACAATGCAAAGAAACTATCAGTCGCCTCATTGAGGGTGGTGGTGAGATTGTTCTCCAGTGGATTCCAAGTCACTGTGGGATAAAGGGTAACGAGGAAGCTGACAGATTGGCTAAATCGGCCCTCTCCCTGCCCCAACCTTCTCCACCTCTCCCTTTGCGGAACTGCAGGACTTACATAAATTCTCAGTTTAAGAAACAAAGAAAACTGCAGTATCAGAGGGATATACAGGGAAGGAGTTGGGATTGCCTATTGAGTAACAAGGGAAGAATCCCTACTGATCTACCAAGAGGGATTGGAGTGGCCTGTTTCCGCTTATTAACCGGACATGACTATCTCCAACAACACCTACATAAGATTGGGGTGACTACCTCCCCGATCTGTCCGCTTTGTAGCGATGGTTTTATGAACAGACAACACCTTGCGGAGTGCTCTAGTTTACAGGACATTGACACCAGGGATACTTCTCCCCAAGGACTCTATTCGCTATATTGGACGGCAAGACAAACCGAAAGGCCTTGAGCTGGGCGTAGGATAAAAAAAAGTTTACGAACCGATTTTGATAGAGCTTTACAGACAACATAATCATTTAAAAGTATTTTTAACAATCGAAATAAACTATCTTTATCTGTACATTTTAAAATCATGAGAAGTATGATCTGGAAGAAAAGTATTAAAATAACAGATTATTGTAGCGAGAGAAAAATGTAAATATTAATTTATACGCCATTTTTTGCATTTTCTTGAACAATTTTAGTTTACATTAAAATACAGTAGCCTGAGATTCTTTTTTGCCCTTATAATTAACTAAACTTCCTTTTTATGATGGAAAATCCCTAATGATTTATATGAGCCCGCTGTGTTGCTTTGGTACGACGTTAATTAAAAATAACCAACTACCTAATGTTTAATAAATAATTTTTCTGAAGACCAATAAAATTTTCGAAATCAGTTTAATTCTTTTAGATTCATTCTCAAGTATTAATATGTTATAAAAATTCATTCTTTACATTAGAATGATTGCACTTAAATAAAGTTTTCTTAGTTAATCTTACGTTTTTTATGGTTAAATAAATAAATAGAGACATAATCTTTTTATTAAAAGATTATGCAACAGATATTAAAGTGGAAAATTTTAATTTAGGTTTCAATTAGAAACTATTTTTCAAAAAGTAACATATATCACTACAATTTTTATTGCAATGTTTCCTAAACCTTAGTAATATCTTAACTAAAACAACTAATACTATTAATATTTTACAAAGTCATGTATATTTTGTTTTTCGGGTCCAATCGATTAATCGTACTGTCATTTAAATTAAGTTTTTATAATAATGAATTTGGAGAGTGAGCATTTTTATAATATATATATATATATATATATATATATATATATATATATATATATATATATATATATATATATATATATATATATATATATATAATGCTAGAAACATATTAAACCTCTCAAAATTGAAATTATTATATTTACGTTTTATTTCGCTAACATTTAAATGTTGAGGAAAAGTCATTTAGAATCCTTTACAAAAAATGTACATTTTTAAATTTGTCAGAAACATAACTATAAATTAGATAAAAGAAAGCTTAAAAAATTTCAAACAGTGAAAGATTGCTTTGAAATTGGATTAACAGGATGTTCTCAAACTTGTTTCTACACGAATTTTCTTTCCACAACCGTTAGAAGTAGATGAAATATATACAAAAATGTTTAAAATAAATGTTACAAATAACCTTATTTAAATCTACAAACTTGTTTGTCTGAAAAATGCGAAATCTTATTTTTTAATACTGTGTAAGCACAGGCCTCTTTATATAAAATTTGTAGAATATCTTCATTTATTAAAATGTGAAATCTCATATACCTTAACTTTTTTACAAGAAAGGTTTATCAAAAAAAAAAACTCTTTCTCATAACATTTTTGTGCAAAGAAATTTGTGGTTGCATACAAATAGAATTATGAGGTGTGTCAATTTGTTAGAAAATCTTTGCATAAACGTAGTCCAACTTCTTAACAATTGGGCGTTAACCTTTCAAGCAGTTTCGAGATATCTTAACAATAATGTCTGACCAATTCTGACAATGACGAGATATCTCGTCACCAATACACTGGCGATTTTTTGTTGATGATGAGATCAATATCTGGTCAGTTTTTCTAATGACGAGATATCTCGTCAAAATGATATTGCTGTTTTTTATAAGAAGACCAGATCAAAGTCTAAAATTTTTTTTTTATGAGCGAGATATCTCGTCAATAGAATATTGTCAATTTTCCGATGATAACGAGATTAATATCTGGAAAGTTTTCTTGTAATGACGAGATATCTCGTAAATCAAGACCTACTCAGTTTTACTAATGATCGCCTCCAGGAGGTTTAAGGGACTTCTGGAAAGCACTGAGGTATCCTAGATACAGCAGATATATTGGTGAATCACAGAAAAAGTATAACATTGATTTTAACAACATTAACATTTAAACACATGGCGTTTATTTAAATACAACGCAACGTATAACCCAGCAAAACAATTTGTTAAATGGACAAAAACGAAAAAACTTTGAATAGTTTATGGAATGAAAAAATTAGAAAATATTTACTCGAATCCGATAAACGAAAACACGAACGGTGTTTATCAAAGACGCTGCAAAATACTGCCCAAAGTTTTTGACAAAAAGGACTACTTTTTACTGACGCAATAAAAATTTCAGGAAAATTCCAAAATATATGAAAATATCTACACAGCGAATAAATTTCTCTAACGGGCGTCGCCGCATATTTTTAAATGACACGGAGACAACTTTTTTTTAATGCAAAAAAAATAAATAAATAAATAAACGCAGCACTCGTGAGAAATATTATAAATCCCTTCCAAAGGGAACTTCCTCCGTGGTATGAAAAATTTATCCTCTCCGGATCTAAAAAATTTGAACGTTCCTTCTCTGGGGATTTCACATTTTTAACAAGTTCAAATAACAAAAGGAAATCCCCCTTTTGGGGAAAATATTTCCCTTCCAGCTCTCAGTAAAACGAGCTGTCCACCAAAATGGAAAAATGCTCCCCTCCAGAGAGGTTAGATATAAAATTCCAGGACCATTCCGCAAAAAATTCTTTCATAATAGACCAATATACGCTGGAACCAAAGCCATACCTAGACACCGTGAAGTTGAAGTAACAGTGCTTTCATCTTTGGTCCAATCACAGACCTGGTAGGTTCCGTGATGTCGGCAGAGCCCTCTGGCGGATTGGGTTGTCTCTTATACGGCCGATGCACCTATTGATATCGATACGGGTGATTTTTTTCGCATTATTTTGGTCGCATCTTTTGGAGGGGTGGAATTTTAAAATACTGCTGGGTCTAAACACGCTGGTACAAGTTCCAAGCCCACAGTTTCGCCATTATTGTTCATTTTTATTTTTAGAAATATTTGATGCGACGCTTCGGAAATATTTTTTTGCAGCATCTTTCGTTTTAGATATTTTTTTTTATCGTTTTGAAGAAAAACGCACAAATTGTCACCTAGAGTTTAGAGTTTCATTTCAGCTTTGAAATGGAGTTAGGTAGACTTTTCTTCTTGAGCCGTACATTAATGTTGTGATCTCAATACATATGTGAGATCAAGACATCTAAGATAATATATTCACATTTCAAAGGAAAGAAGTGAGTGGGTATTCGAAATAACGTCACACTGGAGCAATATATATATATATATATATATAATTTTAAAACTGAGTCTCGTATAGTCAATGAAGTAATATGTACCAACAGTAAAGCGACCATGCTGAATTTATTGAGACAGCTTACAGGAGCTGAAGCACTAGCGGCGAAATAAGGAACCTAAGAAAAATAACTCGAAAACTAAAGGAGACTGGCCAAAAAGTTCAATTAGAAAAATGGACTCAATACAGTAATAAAGGCACAGAACAAATTTCATTGAGTTATCTGTAAAACTGGCGGAGATATTCGAGATTGAAATTTCAACTTTTCCATGCCTTAAAAAGGGGGCCGTCCTGAAATTGAAAAACGTGTTCTCCGCTGTTATTCAGTTTTTCTGAGCTAAGCAAAGACGAATTTAAATTCAAACAACAAAGAAAGTAAAAAAAAAGAGAAATAAAAAAACACCTGAAAAATGTACTCTGGAAAATAAAAAAAAACTGACTATCCGAAAACACAATTTTCGTGCAACAACTAAAATACACGAATGAAAACCTGTGGGCCATGCAGCCACGAAACGAACATAGTAAAGTGACGGACTGCCAACCAGAGGATTGTGAGTCGTCTGTGCCATCCAAATACCTACGAGTAAAATTGGGGCTTGGGGCACGCAAAATCCGTCGTGGTGTAATCTGGAATCCTCGCGTTATCTGGAATCCTGGTGTCCTCGCGTTGGTGTAATCTGGAATTGCGAAGATTGGGTTGCCATGTCAGGCGTTATTACGCCATCTTACCGTGGTTCCAAACTACGCAGTTTTTCCTGGATTTTTCTCTCAAGATTTATTCCGTTTACACCGTTGCCAATAACCCGTAGTGTAGCTCCAGTGCAAAGAAAATTGATTTCCCCCTTCCATGATAAACTTTACGTGGACGATAAAATGTCAGAAACAAATGCGTGTCGTTCAGTGGATGATTGGTAAATCCACAGCAACATTAAAACTTAAAATTTATTTGTAGACGACTAAGATGAAAGCGTGAATTAAACCTTCTTATAAAATTGAATACGAAATTTGTAGATTAATACAGGAACCAAAGTTTTCACCATGCCCACGATCTGGTGCAAAACAGTGGACATTTACTGCAGTTTCGTATGTATACAAATCCACATTGTGTCTTCATCCTTTATGTATCAGATGAAAACCGCACGAGCTGGTGTTCTTACTTCATATAGTACGCTGTGAGGAAATGGAAACATTTCACTAATAGTCAGTATTGTGATATGGTGCTTCTCTATGGCGAATGCAGTCCAAGCTGAACGAACTTATTCCGTTCGTCTTCCAAATTTCCAAATGGTTCACCTCCAACATCGGCAACCACTGGAAACGTTGTTCGACGTCTCAGAGACACAGGCAGCACTCGAAGTCGACCTCCTTCAGGCAGACCACGATGTCTAGTAGAATACCAGCAGAAGACATACTGGCGTACCCTTTTGCAAATCCCTGCAGCAGTACTAGACAAATCAACAACCAGACTAGCTTAGTACAAAGCCAAGTATGGCAAATACTACACGACAATGGTGCACATCCCTATCATGCAATTACGCAACAAGGATTGTTACCGGGAGACCATCAGCGACGCTTTGACTGGTGTAATTGGGCATTGAACGAATTGGAGGTTAGCCCAGAATTTTTTCCAACATATTATGGTCGGACGAGACTAAGTTTCACCGAAACGGGATGCTGAACCGACGAAACAACCATTTCTGGGCACTAAAAAATCCCTCATGAGGAGTTTCCGTCAGACAGCACGTGCAGTGACCCCTGAATGTGTGGTGCGGAATTTGGAAGGATCGTCTAATAGCACCCGTGTTTTATAACGGTTCACTGAATGGACCGAAATACCTCCAGCTGTTACAAGATGTGTTACCTGACTTTATAGATGATATTCCTCTGGCGTTCTTGTTTTCCCTGTGTGTTCCCCCGCAGTGCTAGTTTCATAAGAACAGATTTGGCCAACAGGTAATCGGCTACGGTGGCTGTGTTGCATGGCATCCACGATCACCAGATCTTACCCCACTCGATTTCTTCCTATAGGTTTACATCAAAGATCGGGTGATAGAACTCCGATGACAAGTTTGCTGGATCTGCGGCAGCGTATCATCGATAGCTGAGCTACTGTCACACCACAGATTATTAGGAATGTGCATGCCAGCATGCTTGATCGAATACAAATGTGTATTGTAGCCGATGGTGAGCTTTTTGAACACACGCGCTATGTTTTTGTTTAGCAATAAATTTTCTGCTGTTGGTCATCTGTGTTTTACTTTTTCAATGTGCCACACTGAATAACGTGCATTTATTTCTGACGTATTCGCATCTCACTCAAAGTTTAGACGGATAAAATTATTAAATAGTAAATCTTCGTTCTGGTTGTATAGCTGAGAGGTTTTTAATCGTAGATTTTAATTGTTGCGCTAAAATTGTGATTTCGGTAGTCTGTTTTTTTATTTTCCAGAGTACGTTTTTCAGATGTTTTTTTATTTATCTTTTTTTAAAATTTCTTTGTTGTTTGAATTTAAATTCGTCGCTGCTTAACTCAGAAAAACTGAATGATAACACCGGAGAACACTTTTTTCAATTTCAGGACGGCCCCATTTTCAAGGCATGGAAAAGTTCAAATTTCAATCGTGATTATCTCCGCCAGTTTTAGAGATAACTCCATGAATTTTTTTTCTGTGTCTTTATTATTGCATCGCGTACATTTTTCTAATTGAACCTTTTGGCTAATCTCCTTTAGTTTTCGAGTTATTTTTTTAAATTTCCTTATTTTACCGCTAGGAGCGCTGTAAGCTGTCGCAATAAATTCATCATGGTCACTTTACTGTAGATACACGTTACTACCTTGACTCTACGAGCCGCCGCTTCAAAATTAAAGGGCTTAAAAGGACTTTACAGGTCACCCTGTATATATAAATATGTATATATAGATATGAATACATATATATATATATATATATATATATATATATATATATATATATACACTTATGCAGTAATACATAGGATATACGGAGATATAGATGATACGTCTTGGCCTTAAGAGGCTTGGTGTGTATTTGTAGATATGTTATCAATAAACTAACTGATTTTATTAATGTCTCGTTGTTGTTGTTTCTTATGCCTACACTGGCAGACCAGAGGAGTGCCAGGCCCGTCGAAGACGGCAAGAGGCGAGGGGGGTGCACCTTCCATGTTATTGAGCTCCATTGGGAGGAAGTCCGACTTTGCTCGACATACATGACACATCCGTTTTACAGGAAGGTCCCTTTCATACATCCATTCATTCACACATATCGTAATTAAGATCCCAATCAGTGGCCGATAATCCCCTGATCAGGTACCCCCAGAGGTATTGATTTGGTATGGGAACATGGGGGACATTGTGACCACGACCTATTTAACGTGCCCCAGTCACCATTAGTGAACACGACGGTCTTTAGCCAGGTCGAAGCGCCGATCTCGCAATCATCAGGATTGGAGGCTCCGCCGATGACAGAACCCACAACCCTTCTGATGCGAGCCCGACGCTCTACTGACTGAGCTACCGCGGCTCCTTAATGTCACTAGCGCGTCTTTGTTGGAATGGCTCCGCGTTGCGACGACGATTCTATTTAGTACCGTGGGTAGATCGGTATGTATTAAACTCGTGAAAAGTGAATCGATTCTTCAGTTCGATTCTTTCGTCACTTGTTTTGATCTACAGTGAGCTATGAGTATTTATTTGTTAAAATATCACCAGGACTAGACCCGAGGATGTATTTATTCCACACTGATGATATTTTTGTTGGTTTTTGTATAGAATCAATCAGATTTACTTATGAAGGATACCTTACAGATATAAGAACACTTCTCTGAGGGAAACCTCAAACACCTATTCTTGATGAAAATCGAATTACATTTCGAATTCATTCATTCAATAAATCAGCTTCAAAATCATTGAAGACACAAAAAAAGACTACGAGATAAGTAAATTATCATAGCTCAGTGTCTATTAAAACAAGTGACGAAAGAATCATCGAACTGAAGAATCGATTCACTTTTCACGAGTTTAATATCTACCGACCTACCTAAGGTCCTAAATAGAATCGTCCACGCAACGCGGAGCCATTCCAACAAAGACGCGCTAGTCCTTAATGTCTCGTTCGTTTACTTAATTATCCTTTGGTCCCAATCGCTATCAAAAGCGCACAATATTTACAGTATGAATGACGAAGCAGGTTCACCTTTTCGAGTCCAATGTTGTCGGCATTCCAAGCTATCACTGGAATCCCCAGGTACCCCGTCAGCTGGAGCAGGTACTGCGCGGACGCAGCGTTGCTGCCATACACCTCGGCGTTCGTCAGGTACAAAAGGGCGATGACGTTCTGCGGCAGCATCTCGTTGCAGAGAGCGTTCAGCACCACCGTAGGACTGGGGTCCAGCGGCAAGGGAACAATCAGCGGTTTCACGCTCTTCTGGTACTTTCCGAAATCGAACTTGGCATTCCGACCTGTGGGAAATGGTTCACATCAATAAAAGAAGTGACATCTTTAGATTTAAAAAATTGTGAGCAAAGAAATTTAAGAATCCTTCTTGGTAATGGTATATCATCATTATGAAAACTGACTAAACATGTCATCTATGAAGAGTAGTACAGCTGCCCCCTGGTATAATTCGTGTATCGAAAAAGAAGTGTGGTCGTTTTGGCATAATTCGTGCATCGAAAAAGGAGTGTGGTAGTTTTGACGTAATTCGTGTATCGAGAAAAAAATTGTTGTCTTCTGGCATAACACCTATCGATAGAAGCTTGCTGCCTGCTGCCATAAAAATTAAAGGAGTAAATGATAAATACCTTTATTTCAGAAGTTATCACAATTTTCCGATTTTATGGACGAACGATAGAGATT
Source organism: Metellina segmentata (assembly GCA_947359465.1). NCBI lineage: Eukaryota > Metazoa > Arthropoda > Arachnida > Araneae > Tetragnathidae > Metellina > Metellina segmentata. The sequence goes on along the minus strand of OX375877.1, from coordinate 114,931,710 downwards.
ATAACATTTTTACAAAAAAAAAAAAAAAAAAAACCACTTTTTCTCGATACACGAATTGTGCCAGAATTCAGCGTTGTCATAACGCAGTTTTCGTTATGTTATAATGAGGGTTCGGTTTCACTCGTTCGTCAGTAAAACCTTCAGATCGTGATATAAATAACTTCTGAAATAAAGGTATCCTATCATTTACTTCTTTACTTTTTATGTCACAACGAAGACTGCAAAAAAGACTACATAAAAAGTAAAGAACTAGATGATCGATACCTTTATTTCAAAAGTTATTTATATCACGATCTGAAGGTTTTTCTGACGAACGAGTAAAACCGAACCCTCCATATAACACAACGAAGAGTGTATTAAGATAGCGTTGCCTTCTGGCATACGTGTATCGAAAAAATGTGTGGTCTTTTGGCCTTATTCGTGTATCGAGAAAATAATTGTCATTTGGCATAACACCTATCGATAGAAACTTGCTGGCCTTATGACATAAAAAGTAAAGGAGCAAATGATGGATACCTTTATTTCAGAAGTTATTTATATCACGATCTGAAGGTTTTACTGACGAACGAGTAAAACCAAACCCTCCATATAACACAACGAAAACTGCGTTATGATAACGTTGAATTATGGCACAATTCGTGTATTGAGAAAAAAGTGCTTTTTGTATAAATGTTATAACCTCTATCGTTAGTCAATAAAATCGGCAAATTGTGAGTTATAGGTAACTTCTGAAATAAAGGTATTTATCATTTACTCCTTTACTTTTTATATCAGAAGGCAGCAAGTTCCTTATAAATGGGTGTTATGCCAGAAGACAACACAAACAATATTACTATCAAGTTCGCAGCATCTGTAAAATGTTTATTTTTGACATATCTTGATCTCGTCATAAAAAATTTCCAATATATTTTTGAGGTACCTCGTTACTAACAAAATTGGTAAGATCTTGAGATATCTCATTCATATAGTCTTGTAAGCTTTTCTAATGACCAGATACCTCGTCATGAAGATATTGACTACATTTTATTTTGACGAGATCAAACTCTGTCCGGTTTTCTTTTAATGATCGCGATCATGATTTATTCTAATGACGAGATCTCTTGTCAAACAAGCTTTGGTCAGTTTTGTTAATAATCAGATAAAGACAACAACCAGGAGGGCAAAAAACCTATGGTAAAAGTCACCACTTCAAAAGATATCTTGCAATACAATTGCATATACAGGGTGTTTCGAAATTATGAGTATAAACGGTAAAGGGTGGTCATTAACAGATTGCAAAACTGACCAGATATTGTTGTACCAGATACCTCGTCATTAGAAAACATGATTACGATCATTAAAAGAAAGTCGACCAGATCTTTATCTCGCTATCATAAAAAAAATCATCAATATCTTAATGAGATATATAACGTCATTAACAAAATTGATCAGATCTTGATGGATGTCGCATCCATCACTGTCTCGTCAGTTTTTACAAATGGCGAGTTAACTCGTCATCAACATAATGATAATTTTTCGATGATCACGAGATCGAGTTGTGGTCGGCGTTCTCTTAACGATCGTGATCATGTTTCTTTCTAACGACGAGATATCTTCTACAACAAGTTCCTACCAGTTTTCCTAATCGACGAGATATCTCCCCCAACAAGTTCTGTCAAGTTTTCCTAATCGACGATATATCTCGTCCAACAAGTTCTGTCCAGTTTTCCTAATCGACGAGATATCCTGTCCAAAAAAATTGGAGGGCTAACGAAACTTCAGGTATTCAGGTACAAGAGTTGCAAACAAATTGGAGGGCTAACGAAATGTTTGATATTCAGGGACGAGATATCTTGTTGAAACCATTTGGAAGGTTAAAAAAAGTCAGTTTTTGATGGACGAGATAGAATGTCCAAACCACTTGGAGAATTAACCATTTGGAAGGTTAAAATTAGTCAGTTTTTGATGGACGAGATAAAATGTCCAAACCACTTGGAGAGTTAACAATTTAGAAGGTTAAAATAAGTCAGTTTTTGATGGACGAGATAGAATGTCCAAACTACTTGGAGAGTTAACCATTTGGAAGGTTAAAAGAAGTCAGTTTTTGATGGACGAGATAGAATGTCCAAACTACTTGGAGAGTTAACCATTTGGAAGGTTAAAAGAAGTCAGTTTTTGATGGACGAGATAGAATGTCCAAACTACTTGGAGAGTTAACCATTTGTAAGGTTAAAAGAAGTCAGTTTTTGATGGACGAGATAGAATGTCCACACTTCTTGGAGAGTTAACCATTTGGAAGGTTAAAAGAAGTCAGTTTTTGATGGACGAGATAGAATGTCCAAACCACTTGGAGAATTAACCATTTGGAAGGTTAAAATTAGTCAGTTTTTGATGGACGAGATAAAATGTCCAAACCACTTGGAGAGTTAACAATTTAGAAGGTTAAAATAAGTCAGTTTTTGATGGACGAGATAGAATGTCCAAACTACTTGGAGAGTTAACCATTTGTAAGGTTAAAAGAAGTCAGTTTTTGATGGACGAGATAGAATGTCCAAACTACTTGGAGAGTTAACCATTTGGAAGGTTAAAAGAAGTCAGTTTTTGATGGACGAGATAGAATGTCCAAACCACTTGGAGAGTTAACCATTTGGAAGGTTAATAGAAGTCAGTTTTTGATGGACGAGATAGAATGTCGATATTACTTGGAGAGTTAACCATTTGGAAGGTTAAAAGAAGTCAGTTTTTGATGGACGAGATAGAATGTCCAAACCACTTGGAGAGTTAACGATTTGGAAGGTTAAAAGAAGTCAGTTTTTGATGGACGAGATAGAATGTCCAAACCACTTGGAGAGTTAACCATTTGGAAGGTTAATAGAAGTAAGTTTTTGATGGACGAGATAGAATGTCGAAACTACTTGGAGAGTTAACCATTTGGAAGGTTAAAATAAGTCAGTTTTTGATGGACGAGATAGAATGTCCAAACCACTTGGAGAGTTAACCATTTGGAAGGTTAAAAGAAGTCAGTTTTTGATGGACGAGATAGAATGTCCAAACCACTTGGAGAGTTAACCATTTGGAAGGTTAAAAGAAGTCAGTTTTTGATGGACGAGATAGAATGTCCAAACCACTTGGAGAGTTAACCATTTGGAAGGTTAAAATAAGTCAGTTTTTGATGGACGAGATAGAATGTCCAAACTACTTGGAGAGTTAACCATTTGGAAGGTTAAAAGAAGTCAGTTTTTGATGGACGAGATAGAATGTCCAAACCACTTGGAGAGTTAACCATTTGGAAGGTTAATAGAAGTAAGTTTTTGATGGACGAGATAGAATGTCGAAACTACTTGGAGAGTTAACCGTTTGGAAGGTTAAAAGAAGTCAGTTTTTGATGGACGAGATAGAATGTCCAAACCACTTGGAGAGTTAACCATTTGGAAGGTTAAAAGAAGTCAGTTTTTGATGGACGAGATAGAATGTCCAAACCACTTGGAGAGTTAACCATTTGGAAGGTTAAAAGAAGTCAGTTTTTGATGGACGAGATAGAATGTCCAAACCACTTGGAGAGTTAACCATTTGGAAGGTTAATAGAAGTCAGTTTTTGATGGACGAGATAGAATGTCCAAACTACTTGGAGAGTTAACCATTTGGAAGGTTAAAAGAAGTCAGTTTTTGATGGACGAGATAGAATGTCCAAACCACTTGGAGAGTTAACAAAGCGTCAGGTCTTGATGGAGGAGGTATCACGTCGACATCTAGATACTTATATAAAGATGTATTAAACCCACCTTTAATCAAGGTATCCAAGGCATCAATGATCTTCTTCTTGTACAGCCTTTGAACGGTTATGAGCGACGTCTTGGGCAGAATGGCACCGAACTGTATCACTTGTCTGTATTCGGTTTCGGACTCGCCTCCGCCGATCGAGGATTCGGTCGAAGTGGTGGACCTTCTGTCGTGCTCTCTGAAAATGCCCTTCCGGCCATCGAGGGAACCCAAGTAGGCGGCCGCGACCACTGCTATCAGCAAGCTCTTTAGAGGCCAGGCCATGTCTGTTGCGTGCTGCGCTCTTCATCCATCGCGAATAAAATAGAGTTTGGATGAATCTCTCATGGTTTTAAAAATGTAGCGTTGCGTGGTTCATATCATAGAAACCTGCAAGAAACAACAAAGGCTTTAATTAGACGTGTGTGTCTGTAAAAACATACTAAAAGTAGTGGATGGAATTTCATACATGCACGTTTTGTGTTGACGACTAAAATAAAATAGTAATCCTAAACCCCCCGAAGAGTTTCAACAAGGCGTATCTTCCGTTTAGATGTGACCAATTTTGCCAATCATGAGATACCTCTTCATCGTGATTTTACCAGTTTTTTGACGATGGTAAAGTCAAGATGTGGTGAGTTTTGCTAATGACGGGATACTCATCAGATGTTTTAGTTGGTTTATAGTAAGCGATCCGATGACGCCATGACGTTACGTGATCTAATAGAAAATAGGACTTACGTCACCATGACTCAAAATAATTGGTTTGGTTGGTTTTATGGCGCAAGGGACATGTTTGGCCATGCTGCGGCAGATACAAGACTTACAATATCAAGTAATAGACAATACAAGACATACAATATCAAGTAATAGACAATACAAGACATACAATATTAAGTAATAGACAATACAAGCCAAACAATATCAAGTAATAGACAATACAAGACATACAATATTAAGTAATAGACAATACAAGCCATACAATATCAAGTAATAGACAATACAAGACATACACTATCAAATAACACAATGAAAGTTTTGCCGACGGAAAAGAGAGAAATATACCCAGGGAATAATGCACCTAACATGAAACGAAGCGAGTCCCACCCCTACATCTCGAAATTGTCTAGCGCAGTGGGCGGACCCATTGAGTCACGACGACCCCTGAAAATAATTGAGAAGAGACAAAAAACCACAATAATAGAAAACAACAATTTGGTTCCATTAATATTCTTAGCATTGAAATTTCCTTTTCTGGTTATTTCTACCTTGCGGTATACCAAAAATGAGATTATTCACAAATATGTAACCACTGCTATTAGGCTAATATTTGACTCCTCAAGAGTTTTTCCACTTGTTGACGTTCTTGCAAACCGCTCAACCCTCAATAAAACCCAACTTCCTTCTTAGTGCTTTGACCGATGCCAATGAGTCCACTCATATGATAGTCACTTGTCGTGGTTGTTTGACCTCTCCTTGTGCCTTATAGGCACAGTGACGTAAGTACATCCATTTTGCATTGAATCATGAGGCGTCATGGTGACAATAAATTCGTATCAATTGATATCAAGAGTTTGTTTTTTATTTGATAAATTTTTAAGACATATTTCAAATACATGAACCAAGAGGATTTTTTGGTCTGTATTGTGGAAGTCGACTAAAAGGTAAGCTAAGGTAATTTAAGTTAACGTCGTACTAGAAAAACTCAACGAGCTATTGACAACCGTCCGGGATCAATACCTTAAGGGAAAGATTCGAGGACAGCACCATGTAATTTTGAACGTCGACTAAAAGATGAGTTTCATATTTGAAACTTAGTTACCATATAAATAATGTTATATATCATCACCGCTTTAAAAATAGCAATAAACCACTCAAATGCGAACATATAAATTAAAGGTAAAGATGCATTCCTTCCAGATGACGAATTATAGTAGAACGCATTTTTTCAAAGCTTCCAGTAAGTCAAAACCTTAAAAAAGGCATAAAAGATAACCTACTATGCATTTTTACCTAAACTCAATAATAGCAACACGGATATCCGAATACGATAGCCTTGTCTGAGTAACGGATTAGCAAACAGAGCATTAGGAGTCCCAAACTGTCCAACTATATCCGTCTTGCACACTTGGGTCAACGCACTTTAACCCAATGTATGTTAACGCACGTTAAATCTGTCGTGGCCTCCGCGTTGGCGTGGTGTAGGCGTTTGATGTGTGGAGTGTCAGCGCAGTTGTAAATATCCTTACCTAACCGTGATTCAAAACTACGAGGTCTTGTCAACGATCTTTCCCTTCAGGATTGATCCCAGACGGTCACAAATATCCAGTTGTGTTGTTGCAGTACATTATTAAACACCTACTATACCTACCTGAGGATGAAATCATATGAATGAACGGGAGTAATATTGGATAGGTAGCAACACAACACACTGGAGCAACACAGCGGACTATTGGCGAAGGTCCGGAATCAATTCCAAAGGTAAAGATGCAAGGAGAACGCTTCGTAATTTTTAGACGACCAACCGGTATAGTGGTTAAGGTTAGCCTCTAGATCGGAAGGTTCCTGGTTCGAATCCGGGTCCGGGCATGGATGTTTGTAAGCGTATGGTGTAGAGGCGGCTGGTACACCTTAAATCTGTCGTGGCCGAAAGTCCTCACGTTGGGTTGTCGTGGAAAATTGGAGATTGGGTGTCATCTCAGGTGTTGTCTCGTCAACTGACCGTGGTTGAAAATTACGAGGTGTCGTTCTCGGATCTTTCCCTTAAGGGACTGATCCCGGACCGTCGTCAATAGCCCGTTGTGTTGCTCTAGTACAACGTTAACAAAAATTACCATTACCTTTACCATTACCGATCAGCCTTAAAATCTGAAATCAAAGTACCATCCGCACTAATCCTCATAAAGGCTTGGGTTGGCGTGGAAGTTTGGAGAGTGGGGTGCCAGCTCAGGTGTTGCTTCGTCAACTGACCGTGGTTAAAAATTACGAGGTGTTGTCCTCGGATCTCTCCCTTAAGGGACTGATCCCGGACCGTCGTCAATAGCCCACTGTGTTGCTCTAGTACGACGTTAACAAAAAAAAAATTATCAATTACTAATTATCTTAGATTTTAACCATGTTCTTATGACGAGGTCATCGCTTGAGCGGGAACCCTACTCTCCAAACTTCCACACTACGCCAATGCAAGGGAATTTCAGGACACGACAGATTTAACTTTGACTTAAATTCACACACACACAATTTTCTACGAATGACCTATTTAAAAAACTTATGTTAACATTCACATTCCTCTTGAAATGAAACATTAAACTAGACATGAACTTAAAGCAATTAACAAGAGTTTAATTGATACACAAAGACATATCCTGGGTGTACAATTTCTTAGCATGTTATTACACATGCTTGCAAGAAAATGATTAAAATCAGCTGTTATGCTAGTTTCGATAATTAATTTACCCTGCGGTGTGACGTGAGGTGAGTAATGGATTCCCAAATTCGAGAATAAATAAATAATGCAGAAAATTCAGAAAAGTAATCAATATCAACGGAGTATTGTGCCATGACTTGAATAATGAATGATCTGAACCAGGCAGAACCCAAGACAAATTAGATTTCGTTCAGCGCGAAGGATTGATTAAAAAATAACGGCGGATTAGTTTTAAATAAGTTCAAATGTGTTTGAATTCCCAATCACGAAGAAAGAAAGAAATTGAATATTGATTGTAATTGATATCAATTATTGTGAATATCTGTGTGTCAATATTTTACTAAAGTAGGTTTGGCACAGAAATGTGCGTTATTTGTTTACTGTCGAATGGCAGCAACGAATAAAAACAAGATATAGTCCGTTAGAGGACACATTCGATAGTTTGGTCGCCCCTTAGTTTAAACAAGCATTACAGAAAACCTCGCCACTCTGATGGAATTTTTCAGTAATCAGATTACAAACATCAATATGAAATCAGGCGGAGAAATCAGAGTAGATAATAAAATACGAAAGAAAATAGGTTTGGATTTTAAAAAGATACCAAATCATCTCTGAAGCGAATTAAATCAAATTTAACTGTGTTAACATGATCCAAGTGCACTTTCGGTGATGCATTTTTATTTTAAACTTTTGTTAATAATAATTTGTTAATTTTTAATTAACGTCATACTAGAGCAACACGGTGACGGTCCGGGATCATTCCTCTAAGGCAAAGATTCGAGGACAACGTCACGTAATTTTGAACCACGGACAGATGACGAGGCAATACCTGAGCTGGCGCTCCACTCTCGAAACTTCCACACCAACCCAACGTGAGGACTTTCTGCCACGACAGATTTAAGGTGCACCAGCCGCCTCTACACCATACGCTTACAAACATCCATGCACTGCCCGGATTCGAACTAGGAACCTTCCAATCTAGAGGCTACCATCTTAACCAACACCTTAACCGATTTTAACCTTTTGAATACGGCTATAGATATATTTTTTTTCTAATGGCGGGAACATTTGACCTAAGTCATTGGCCATTACAAGGCCGGAAGTGATGGAGGCGGAAGGAACCGGAAGTGATGGTGACTTGTGAAGGAGCACCCAGTGGGAGGACCATCATTGTCCCTAACAATTTATACTTCGTAATTCTGAACCATGTTCAGATGACGAAGCAACACCTGAGCTGGTATACGCTTACAAACATCCATGCCCGAACCCGGATTCGAACCGGGGACCATCCGATCTAGAAGCTAACACCTTAGCCACTATACCGGTTGGTAGGCCGGCTATAGATATAACAAGCGCATTTCTTTCTTGGAGTGATTTTATAACTTTCAAGGTACAACTGCTGTAACGGCCGTAGTCTAAATTCTTCCCTGGTGCTATTCTTATAACTTTCAAGGTATAACTAATGTGCTTGACCGTTGTCTAAATTCTTCCCTGGTGCTATTCTTATAACTTTCAAGGTATAACTAATGTGCTTGACCGTTGTCTAAATTCTTCCCTGGTGCTATTCTTATAACTTTCAAGGTATAACTAATGTGCTTGACCGTTGTCTAAATTCTTCCCTGGTGCTATTCTTATAACTTTCAAGGTATAACTAATGTGCTTGACCGTTGTCTAAATTCTTCCCTGGTGCTATTCTTATAACTTTCAAGGTATAACTAATGTGCTTGACCGTTGTCTAAATTCTTCCCTGGTGCTATTCTTATAACTTTCAAGGTATAACTAATGTGCTTGACCGTAGTCTAAATTCTTCCCTGGTGCTATTCTTATAACTTTCAAGGTATAACTAATGTGCTTGACCGTTGTCTAAATTCTTCCCTGGTGCTATTCTTATAACTTTCAAGGTATAACTAATGTGCTTGACCGTTGTCTAAATTCTTCCCTGGTGCTATTCTTATAACTTTCAAGGTATAACTAATGTGCTTGACCGTTGTCTAAATTCTTCCCTGGTGCTATTCTTATAACTTTCAAGGTATAACTAATGTGCTTGACCGTTGTCTAAATTCTTCCCTGGTGCTATTCTTATAATTTTCAAGGTATAACTAATGTGCTTGACCGTTGTCTAAATTCTTCCCTGGTGCTATTCTTATAACTTTCAAGGTATAACTAATGTGCTTGACCGTTGTCTAAATACTTTCTTGGTTTGATGACGGTACAACTGCTACATCGGCCGTAGTCTAAAGGTTAAATAAGAATTAAGGACTATTAGCGACGGTCCGGAATCAATCGAGGAGAATGATTCGACTACAACATCATGCAATTTTGAACCATGGTCAGACTACTAGGTCACACCTGAGCTGGCATCCCACACTCCAAACTTCCACACCACGCAATCGTGAGTACAAATGAGGTCACAGCTGACATAACGTGCATCAGCTCCCTTTGTACACGACTGTCTTTGGTTGGATTTGAACTCGCTACCCTCCTGTTGCTGATCCACTCGTAGCTCTTCCGTAGCCTGTCCGTAGTTCTTCCAACTGGACTACCGCGGCTCAGAAATTTATTGGAATAAGATATGAAATTGGAGTGATGGTACTTTACAAACAAAAGATGCAAACAATTACGAAAATTAAGTGCGTATGCTGTGAGTGGTCTTACTTGGTAGCGTAATTTGATTATAGTGGTATATTTATAATCAGATTAATAACGATATATGCAAATATATAATCATCTCTCGCTTTGTATTGTTCAGAGTGTCGGAAATGTGCTATGAATCATCGTCATTACGATTATATTAATCCCCGTGTGTCATTGATAGATTGGACTTGTGAATCCCCAATAATCTGATATTTGTGATGAGTAAGCTAATCGTAGATGGGTACCTCTGCGTTATTATGCCATTTATGTATCTATTATGTAGCTAGGATATCATGATTCTGAATGTTAAGAGTTATACATACTAGGTTACATTTTGATACTCGATTAACGTTTTTTGTTTCACAACGTGTATCTTATCTGCTGTATTTATTACTTACATCCTCACATAAGAATATGCTCTTCGCTTTCTTAACCCTCCAAGTATGACGAGATAGCTCGTCCTTCAAGATCTGACCAATTTTGTTGATGACGAGTTAACTCGTCATCAACATGTTGCCTATTTTTTAAGATGACGAGATCAAAATCTGGTCAATTTTATTTTAATGACGAGATATCTCGCCTATTAAGATCTCGTCAGTTTTGCTGATGATGAGATCTTGTTCATAAAAATCTAGTCAGTTTTCTTTTAATGACGAGATATCTTGTACCTCAATATGTGGTTAGTTTTCCGCTATTGACGAGTTACCTCGTTCATCAAGATCTTGTCACTTTTCTTCTTATGACGTAACTCGTACCTCATCAAGATATCAAATGTTGTTGTTGTCTTGTCCATGGATAGAACACTTCAAATAGGGCCATGCACGGTCCACACAATCTCAGCCATTTTAAGGCAATTGTCCGAGTACAGGTCCTCCAAGGGAGAGTCACTAATTTGTTGAATGCTCGCCAAGATGGTCGGGCAAGAGAGGACGTGTTCGGGACTTAATTTTGTATCACAGTTTTTACAGCTGGCATATGTTCTTGTTCCATCCGGCTGAATTTTCATTCCCCTAAGGTGTCCAGTCCTCAGTCTTACTATGGCTTTGGCAAGTGATCTGCTTGTAGTTAGTTCACAGATCTGATGTTTTAACTTGATGGTCTTGTCGAATTTTGATTTTGCCACTGCATTTATGTCATTAAGGGTGACGAGGGGAAATTTTATCTTCATTGAGGTCTCTCGCTTCCTTTCCCAGTTATCATTACAGGGTGGTTATAATTAACCTTTACCATGCGGCAGATTGAATTTTGTTACCATTAAAATATCGCCTACACCATCGGCATGGTAGCAGTGAATGCTATCCCCCTGTTAAGTGACCGATGGCATCGATAACCATTCACGAGCTGTCAGTGACTGACCTTCTAAAGGATCCCTTCTGTTGTTCGTTGGCCCCCTGCACTTCCAACAGTGAGGTGTGAACACTTAGGGGAAAGCAGAAAGTCATCAGGTGATATCTCTTCTCACGCCAAACGATACTATGAAATGAATGCGTCAGTTGTAACTGCCACTCACGGCCCGGTCACTCAAGCTAGGTACTTAGGCATTGGGGCTCGGATAATCAGGTGAAAAGCCGTTCTGTGAGACGATTGAAAATATCTAAGCGCGGCAGGGTAAAGGTTAAATTATCTCTGTTCAGAGCACTGTGTATATAAAAAACCAATGATCATAAGATCGCCAAATCTGTTTGGTATATATTTCAGAACATGGAAAACGATTGGAGGGGAAAAAAATTACTTCCAAAAATGACTGATAGAGGAAGAGATGGCGCTGCGAACAGTTCCTAGTAGAAGCATAATTTAATGAAATGACCTTATAATGGTGATGTATATTAATTACAATATGTAAGTGGTATAAGAGTGCGATAGATACTGACAATAGTCATAAACAACCAAATGTCAATTCAATTCATACATCTAAAACATGTTACACATGGAACGCAGAAGGGAAGAAGGGCTGTAGAAAGACAAGTCATTGGCAGTGTTCAATGTGTCCACCGTGTGGAAGAAGCAACAACTGGCACCACGCACCTAACTGAACTTTCATGATGTTGCGCGTGTGCAATATGACGCTGTCCTTTAAATCTGCAAAGTTCCAAATACCTCCCTGATAAACCATTGTTTTTTTGGTAACCCCAAAGCCTAATGTCACAAGGACTCAGATCTGATGATAGGGGGGGGGGCATGAAGATGGGGATGCGCGACTGATTACTCGATTTTCTGTAAAATGCTGTCGCTGTATATATGTAAAATTTCTAAATCAAAAGGAAATTCAAAAAATAAAAACCAAAAGAAATTTATTGAAAACGAAAGTGTTGGTGAATACGGGCGTCATCGGGGGTCGTGTTTTCTACGAATATGAGCCGTAAAATGCTAAGAAATTGCTCATACACTCCCACCATTTTGTGTTGTATGGGTCGGGCTCCTCCCTGATGACGCCCGGATCCACCAACACTTTCGTTTTCAATTAATTCTTTTTGGTTTTTATTTTTTGAATTTCCTCTTGATTTAGAAATTATATTTCTTACCATGTGCTTACGTCTGCAGCTTTCAGCGTGCTTTCATGGTTAGTTTTAACTTTTGTTTTCTGGTTAAATACCCATGTTTTTTATTTTTATTTTGATCTTTCATTAAGTTACATATTTGAATACATATTTTATCGTATTGGTTCTTATGGCCAATAAAAGAAATGGTAGAAGGTATTTGTTTATAAATTTATTCTCGCACTAGATTCTGAACTGTCTCCCTCAATTTTATCCTCTTTCCTTTTTATGAAGATAATTCGATAATTCGTCATTTTTTGACGCTAAACATCATTTCGTCCATACTTTCCTTTCTGTTCTGATTTCTCATTGCTTTCTGTCAACAGATTGCTGAAGAATTTCATCGGAGTTGTAAGCTCTGTGAAGCTTTAGAAATATAATGTGGATCCATAGCTCATGTCATGTGTACTTAAACAAAGTGGCAATATTGACGAATGAACCCATTGTTGTTATTCGACAGTAAATAAAAGTAGTCGTTTTCAGTGCCATTTTAACTAAGTGAGATATACAGGTGGTGGACAAAATAATAGGAACACCCATTTCTAAATACGTAATTAGTCCTTGCAATAGAGACACAGCACGTATCGCAGCAGTTTCCCATCTCGTGATAGCGAAAGCGAAGGTTTTAGTCGAGCATTGACTGGTATGAAAGTTGTATGAATGTTTTCTGTTACTAGCAAAGCACCCTTATGTTCTACCTCTCCGACGTGCAAAGAGGCATGATCATTAAAGCTCGACTCGTAGGTGCGTCCGTGACGATAACAGCAAACCTTGTGGGTGTTGCAAGGACCTCTGTGTCAAGGGTTATGGAAGCCTACACAAAATTTGGAAAGATTTCATCTGCTAAGCAGAAACAGTGGGCGAAAACCGAAGTTGACCGACAGCGATAAACGAGTGTTGAAGACGATAGTCGTGTGAAAACGCAAGACTACACTGGCGCAGATAACTTCAGAGATGAACACCGATCTCCAGAATCCCGCGTATCAACTAAAACTATTTCACAAGAGCTGCATGCTGCGAACATTCATGGCAAAGTGGCTAATCCAAATCTATCAGTGTCGCCGCGTAATGCTGTTAAGCAACGACAGTGGTGCCGAGACCACCAAAACTGGACACAAAAGCAATGGGAACAGGACATCGGATCTGACAAATCATCTTTTACATTATTTCAGACCACCGGATGTGTGTACGTCTGGCGAACACCGACAGAAGCATTTCATGTCTACTCTCTGGTTCCTACCGTTAAGCTTGGAGATGGCTCTTTGATGGTGTGGGGCACGATATTAAGGTGTGGCTTGGGGCCACTCGTAGTCCTGAGGTGGAAGATCATGAAGTGGAACATCTCACGTGGTGTCCTTAGTCCCCTGTTCTCAACATCATTGAGCCTTTGTGGGGTTTTAAGAGGACAAAGTCCGTGCTCGGTATATACTTCCACGCACGATATTTGAACTCGAGACCGCTCTGCGTGAGGAATGGGTGCGAATTCCCTTGAATATTGTGCAAGACATTTATTGTGACAAATGTTCTAAGGATTGGACCAAGAGAATATTTCCATATGACTCTGTACTGCGCTTGCAATCTTCCGAGTTGTAGTTGGAGCAGGTTCAATTCCTATCACGTGCATTCCTCCTTGGGTGTATTCTCTTGTGTGTCAGTAAAAACTTTTGTTGTGTGTGTCTACGACTCGATATTGTATGTCTTGTGTCTGTTGCAGTATGGTCAAATATGACCATTTTGACAAAAAAAACAAAACCAAAGTATTCTATTTTATGGAAATGAGCGACACAATCATTCCAAATGATTCTATTCATACGAAAGGGCAAATAGAATATTTCTAATATATTTTATTCTAAGATTCATTACACCAATATTATCTTTTCGAAGGCTTTTATTCTAAGAAAAAGACCTACAAAATGTTTAGAAGGGATTCAGTTTTAAGGAAATCAACAGAATTGGTCCAAAGGATTCAAGGAAATAAGCTATAGAACCTTTCCGAAGGATCTTATTACAAGGAAAAAGATCAATGGAATATCTCCAAAGAATTTTTCTTCTAAGGGAATTAGCAATAAAATCATTGCAAAGGATTTTCTTCTAAGGAAATTAGCAATAAAATGATTTTGTTAAAAGTAAAATATATTATTCTACAGAATGAGACTGCAGAATCGATCCAAAGGATTTTATTCCAAGGAAAGATTCTATTCTATGCAATGGGATAGTATAATTCTTAGAAACCCCAAGGAAAATAAATCAATGGACTAATATAATCTTTCAAAATTCGATTCTTTCACTCAATAGATGTAGTTATTTAAAAATTAAGCTTGTCGAGAGGTTAAAGCTGTATTACGCTACTATAAATCTCAAGACTTGAGACTTACCATGGATTAAGTGTGGAATACATAAAGCACTTGTGCATGATTTCTCAAAATAATACGTCTTGCATTTGTATACAAATTCACCGTTTTCACTCCAAGTGTATGTATCACATTAACCATAAACGTATACTTTATTAAAGCTGCAACATGTGCATTGTAATTGGATTGTAAGTCTGAGCCCAAGGAGTCTTGAAATGCAAATGGATTAGGTTGCAGATTGGGTAAGCTCATTAGAAGGGCCTTGTGTGAATAGAAGATTGAGTATACGCCAGTATCTCGGAAAGCGTGGGAGCTGAACATAGCTGAAAGAGCATTATTGGAGCTGTCGTAGTTGGTTAGCTGATTGCCAGCTTTGTTTGAATATGGAATTAAGTGTCCGGTGAACAACGCTAGTTAAAGTTAAGTTGAATTAATACATTAGCAGTGTTTTACTCATGATTATATTGTTAGCCAAACATCCGATTAGCTAATGTATGTTTTGTTGAAGGTATTATATGTTTGCTTTAAGGCTACACAGTACCCTTTTTTCAAAAAAATTTTCTACAGACAGTAACATTAAAAATAATTAATGACTTTTTTTCAGCTTATATTATTAAACTGAATGCAATAAAAAAAAGTCAATTTGGCACAAGCCATTATTTTAAAATTTAAAAAAAAGTGAAATTTTTGAAGTTTTTTTAACTCTTATAAAATATTCTATTTTTAATATTTTGTAGTTATTTTAAGTGATTTATATTTCTTGGATAATTGGGAACAAAAGCTAGTATGGAATTGACCATCAGTCTTAATGTTGAATTTTAATAATTATTTTTGTGGCTAAACCTAAAAAAACATGAAAATTCTAAAAATTTTAACTCTCTCTCTCTCTCTTTGACATTTTTAAAAAAAATTACTAAAACTCTCAGACCTTAATCCATACTAGCTTTTATAGTACATATATATGAAAGTATCTACAAAAAATATTGAGGCTATATCTTGTACAGAAAAAAAAGCCCTAGGGAATTGAAAACACTTGCATCCACAAAAATAGAAGTGTGAGAAAAAGGCATTTAAAGTTTTTGAAGTCATAAAACAAAAACTAATAATGCTTGTAGAGCTCTAATTTTTTAATATGTTATTAACCAACTTATAAAATGCACTAAAACACTAATTTAACTCAATGTGATTAAATATATTTTTTTAATTCAAAATATTATGTTTACCTATGATGAAAAACATTTGTTACGGCAGCGACAAATTATTTATATAAATCCTAACAAAATATTTTCATACCAAATATTTACCAAATTTCGATTATAATATATTATATATAACAATCGTAACCAAATATTGGTTTTGAAAAAGATCTTTTTATCAGTATTAGTTAGCTAGTAATGAGACTCAGAAGAGAACGCAGAACATAAACTAACAGATACGATTTTAGTAGTGAAAGTTGAAAATAATAGAAATTTTACCAAAGGAATTGGTTTTATTCAAAAATATTTTTAATTAATTATAAGAATGTAAAATTACATTTAAAAAAAAACGAATTTAACCACGCCCCCTCATCTATGCTGTCAAATTTTGACACTGACAACACTCAGAAAACTTCAAATATCTTTAAAACTAATTGGATATCAGATCTAGAATTTTGAGGCAAGCTTCCCAACTGTATGGGCCATCGAAAAATGCAAAAATTTTTTTTTCAATATTTTTGTCATTTTTAGGGTACTGTGTAGCCTTAAAAAACACGCGTGTTTAAAAAACACGTCGGAACAAAGGTTTATCATATCCAGAAGGTAAGTAGGTAGTTTAATTAGCGTTACAATGAAACCACAGAATGGGCTATTGGCGATGGTCTGCGATAAATCCCCGATGCGGAAAATCCGGGGACAACCCCACGTAATTTTGAACTACGGTCAGATGACGAGGTCACACCTGAGCAGGCACCTCGATCTCCAAACTTCCACACCATGCCAACGTGAGGATATATGAGGCCACGACAAATGTAACGTGCACTAGCCCCCAATGTATACGACAGTCTTTGGTTGGATTCGTACTCGCTACCCTCCGGTTGCTATTCCAACCGGGATACCGAGGTCCCAGACCGTTACTGGATCAATTTCATAATTTTGTTAGTTTTAATCGGTTTGATTTGATCTATGAAACTACATATTGTTAAAAAATACACGGAAGAGCTTGAGAAGAAATCTTCAGTGTAATGACAGAACGCAGTGAAAAATTGGGTAGATCAAAATGAGCTCCGAAAAGTAATATGAGCGCAAATAGAGATTTGGTGTCAAAAAATGCCGTATCATCAATGTGCCAGCCCATGGGAAATAATTAAAATAAATGTCTTAGAATCGAATCGTGATAACATGATAGAGGTGCTTTTATCCATGCGTTCGCCGAACAACCGGTATAGTGGTTAAGGTGTTAGCCTCTAGATCGGAAGGTTCCTGGTTCGAATCCGGGCCCGGGCAAGGATGTTTGTAAACGTATGGTGTAGAGGCGGCTGGTGCACCTTAAATCTGTCGTGGCCGAAAGTCCTCACGTTGGGTTGGCGTGGAAGTTTGGAGAGTGGGGTGCCAGCTCAGGTGCTGCTTCGTCATCTGACCGTGGTTCAAAATTACGAGGTGTTGTCCTCGGATCTTTCCCTTAAGGGACTGATCCCGGACCGTCGTCAATAGCCCGTTGTGTTGCTCTAGTACGACGTTAACTAAAATTACCAATTACCAATTATCCATGCGTTCAATAGGAAATTAGAACAGACACTACTAAGAGTAAACGAAATGATGTTATTCATTTTTGGAATACTAGGGGGATTCGGCCCCTGCTCGCCTACCCTAACACTCATTTCGCAAACGTCTTTCTGGGCCATGATGTCATAGCGAGTTTCTCCCCAAGGCCAGCTAGAACGATCTAACATTTCCTCTCTGCGATGAGAAATTTGTACACCATCGCGATAATTATACTTTTCATCGCATCGAAAATACTCTCTTATGAACCAATTTAAAAATAAGTATACTATAAGAAAGAGTGCACTCTAAATTTTTACGTGCTATTTTCAAATTTTATAACTAATAGTATTAAGCTATAGATTTGACAGGTTTAGTTTTGTATCGAAAATTACGATCTAAAAGTTTCAAAATTTGTATGACTAATTTTAATCGCATCGAATTTATTTATTAACCAATTACAAAAACAATTATACCATAAAAAAGAGTACATTCTAAGGTTTTCAGTGATGTTTTAAAATTTAAAAACTAATAGTATTAAGCTATAGATATGACAGTTTTAACAAAAAGTAACGAAAATTCCTGATTGTTCCCGAATTTCATAAAAATATTACCAGGAACCTACAGCATGGTTCTAAAAAACCTCGGCGAGGTGCAAAAATTCCCGTTTTGATGTATTTAAAAATACTCCGGCTGAAGACTGAAAATGTATACTTGTTTTGCTCACTCGCGTTAGAAATATCACTTTTTTCGACTCTGACACTTAATGCACCCTAAACTGATAGCCGCATAGGAAAAAAAATCTTTTCCGTTTAGTTACCGGAACAATTTTGAACAAACCATGTTAATTTCGTATTTTTCTGATCTGTACTATCTCGGGAAACTGTCTAAGAATCGAGCAAAAAAAGTGAGTTTTCAATCGTGCGGTGATGGCAGTAACTTTTTTTTAATATAGAGATTTTATTTACCATTTATTGAATACAAATGCTAAATTCGTTTAAAAAATTGAAGCAAAATCTAAAATGTGAGTAAGCGCACCTTGACTACATTGGATTAAACCTCCTGGTGGTTCTTTCGAAGATGTATCTAGTCACTAGCAAATGCTGATGAAATCTTGATGGACGAAGTATTGGATTAAAACTCCTAGTGGTACTGTCGACGATGTATCTAGTCACTAGCAAATAATGACGAGATCTTGATGGATGAGATATTTGAATAAACCTCCTGGTGGTACTGTCGACTATGTACTTGTAAATGTTAACGAGTTCTTGATGGACGAGGTATTGGATTAATCTTTCTGGTGGTTCTGTCTACGATGTATGTAGTCACTAGCAAATAATGAGATCTTGATGGACGAGGTATTGGATTAAACCTCCTGGTGGTACTGTCGACGATGTATCTAGTCACTAGCAAATGCTGACGAGATCTTGATGGATGAGATATTTGAATAAACCTCCTGGTGGTACTGTCGACGATGTATGTAGTCACTAGCAAATAATCAGATCTTGATGGGACGAAGTATTGGATTAAATATCATGGTGGTTCTGTCGACGATGTATCTAGTCATAAGCAAATGCTAATAATCATAAAAATATCGGAAACATCTTGATGACGAGCATTCGTGGCATTTTGCAAGATTTATCGGATCATGGTGGACCAAATTACTCGTCGAAACCGCTTGGAGGGTTTAGAAATTTAGAGCATATGCCATGCGTGGATCTGTCAGCAATTTATGTTTCTTGATTACGTTGGTCATAAACGTTGCACTGGAACCAAACAATGGGCAATTGGCGAAGGTCCGGGATCCATCCCGAAGGGAAAGAACCGAGGACAGCACCTCGTATTTTTAACCACGGCGAGATTACATCAACACGTGAACTTGTACCCCACTCCTTAAGTTTCCACACAACGCCAACGTGAAGACATTTTCGGTTGGTTGCACGTCGAATTTAGCGTGCAACCAATCCCCAAATACACGGCAGTCTTTGGTTACTAATCCATAACTCTTCCTATTGAGCTACCACGTCCCTTCGGGGATTCAAACACAAATAATGCCGCGCAAGATGACGAAGTTTCTCAGTTCAAAACCCTTCACCACCCATCTGGATAGCTCATTAAAAGGATGACTGGCACATCAAGAACTCAGGGAGCAAATAAAAGCACCACGCAATAACATTCTCAGAGCTATTCTCGGCCATTTGCAACTTGCCTCTAATACTATTCCCAAAGAAGTGGGTTTGCTTTTCCCCCTGCAGTCATGGTCATTGAAAAAGCAAAAGCACCGAGTAAATACAACACAGATATTTCCAGCGGAAAGCAACTTGGAGAGTGTAATATTTGAGAAATGCGCGGCTTTTTCGACTTCCGTGGGTGTTTTTCCAGCAAATAAAAACGTTCCTTTTTCACATCGTTAAAGAAGGATATCTCGGAGAGATTAACCCCTCCCCCTGTATATTCTCAAACTCAACGGAACTGAAACTTCGGGAAGAATTTATATGCATTTGAAAATAAGGGAATGTGTCATAACTCCTGAAAATTCAGTCATTGGGGAATTTAACTCTCTCAGAGTCCTCACATCGGGGGCCTTCTCCCATTGCGCAGTGATCTGATCTGATCGCCTCTTATTAAAGAGATTTAACCCTCCAAGTGGTTTCGACGAGATATCTCGTCCTTCAAGCTCTGGTCGATTTTTCTAACGACGAGATATCTCGTCATGAGAATGGTGCCGATATTTCAATGATCACAGTTTCAATATATGTAGTGTTATTATTAATGACGAGATATCTCGTCCGATAAGGCGTGGCCAGTTTTGATAATGATGAAATACCTCTTCTAGATAACCACCAGTAAGGTTAGGAAGAGGGTTCACATGCATAATCCAACCTTGTTGCCAAAAGCCTTCTGTACATGATTTCTATCCAATTTTCACAGGATACCATTCTAAAGAAATGAGCAGTATAATTTTTACAAAGTATTCTAGTCTAAGAAAAATCCAATATAATCTTTCAGAAGGATTATATTATGAAGAAATGACCAATAGAATCGTCCCACAAGATTCTATTATTTCAAAGGACCAATAAAGTCTTTGTAATGATAGAATCCATGGATAAAAGGAATCCTTGTATCATATCCACCTTTGGAAGTGATTATTAAGTCATAAAACATTTTTTAGTCATTTTAGAGGGCTCCACCCCCGGTTTGCTTACACTCGCAAACCAACACTCCTCTCGCAAATGATTACTTTTTCACTTTAACACATAATGCAACCTAAATAAATAGCCCCATCAATAAAAAAACTTCTCCAACTTGTTCCTTGTACAATTTTAAATAATCTAGTTGGTCTTGAAATTTTTTAATGTGTGCTTTCTCGGGAAACCGTATGAGAATCGAAGGGAAAAAGCGAGTTAATCCTTTTGGATTCCGGGCCAGACGTCACAGCGAGTTTTAACGGAAAAATGAAAAAAAATCGTTGCTATGGTAATTGTTGCTACGATAAACTTGATATTTGGCTGTTAGTTGAAAATGCAACCTTTCATTTCACCGTTTCCTCTGAACGATCAACAATTTGTACTCTATGGCAAAAATATACTTTTCTTTACATCGAATTTATTTAAGAACCAATTTTAAAAATAAATATACCGTAAGAAATAGCGCATTCTAAGCATTCACGAGGTATTTTAAAATTTAAAAACAAATAACATTAAGCTAGATATATGACAGTTTTAGTTTCGTATCGGATATTATGATCTAAAAGTTCCGTAATTCGTATAAACAACCTTTAATCTCATCGAATTTATTTAATAACCAATTAAAAAAAATCATTATTCCATAAAAAAGAGTACATTCTAAGGTTTTCAGTGATGTTTTTAAATTAAAAAAATAATAGTATTAAGCTATATATATGGCAGTTTTCACAAAATGTAACGTAAATTTTCCAATATTCCGAAATTTGTATGACAAACTTTTGATCGGATCGAAATTATTTATTAACCAATTTCAGAAGTAAGTGCATCGTTATAAAATAGTACATTCTAAGGTTTCCTGTGATGTTTTAAAATTTAAAAACTAATTGTATTAAGCTATAGATATGTTAGCTCCAACAAAAACGTAACGGAAATGTCCCGATTTAAAAAAAATTATTACAAGGAACCAAATTGAAATTTCTAATACAAATCAAGGTGTGTCAAAAATTCACATTTAGAGGTAGTCTAAAAAATCTCATGGCTGAACACTGAAAATTAATAAGTGTTCTGCTCACTCGGTTTAGAAATTTCGCTCTTTTCGACTTTGATACTTAATGCACCCTAAACTAATAGCCACATCGGAAAAAAATCTTCTCCATTTTGTTCCTTGTACAAACCACGTTAATTTCGTAATTTTCTGATCCGTACTTTCTTGGGAAACCGTCTACAAATCGAGAGAAAAAAGCGAGTTTTCAATCCTGCGGCGGTGTGGGCAGTGAGAGAAAAGGTTATATATATATATATAGTCATAAGTAGGTTATTTAGTTTTAAAAGGTCATTTAGTCCTAAAAGTTGTTTTAGTCTTAAAAGGGTTAGTTAATCATTAAAGGGTTTAGTCATAAAACGGTTATTTATTCGTAAAAGGGTTATTTAGTCCTAAAATGGTTATTTAGTCATAAGTGTTTTTTCGTCATAAAAGTTTATTTAATCATAATTGGTTATTTAGTCGTCATGTGTTGTGGGGTTAAAATAACGATACACAACTCGTAAATTTCAGGATACACGGAGGTTTAAATAGGCTGATTTGATTAACCTTTCTTTTCATATTGGTATAGTCATAAAAGGGTTATTTAGATCTAAAATGGTTATTTAGTCATAAAAGGGTTATCTAGTCACACGTGTTTTTTCGTCATAAAAGTTTATTTAATCATAATTGGTTATTTAGTCGTCATGTGTTGTGGGGTTAAAATAACGATACACAACTTGTAAATTTCGGGATACTCGGAGGTTTAAATAGGCTGATTTGATTAACCTTTCTTTTCATATTGCGCCGTTTAGTATGAATATTAATTTTTCCCGTTTGTAACTAAAATTTATACGAGGTTGTTCGGTTGGAAGAGCAACGGATTTAGAAGTGGAGGGTTACAAGTTCAATTCCAAGCAAATACCAACATGCACGAAGGGGTATAGTGCACGTCAAATCTGTCGTACCCCTAATGTCTTCACGTTGGAGTGGTGTGAAAGTTTCCAGAGTGTGGGTGCCAGCTCAGGTGTTACCTCGTCATCTGACCACGGTTCAAAATTACGTTTCCTACATGCCAATAGCCCATTGTGTTACTTCATTGTTACGTTAATTTATATCTACATAACTTTAACAAAAATAATAAATACACTTTTATATTGGTCAATCTATATACATAATTCTCTTACATGGCACGCAAAAAAGACGTTATTTGTTATCACGTTTTGGCAATATTGTACGATTGTTGTTTACCACAAAGCCTCGCGCCTCGATTGAATTTATAGCGTTAGCGGATGAAATTTTATTGAAAAAAAAATGAATTTTAGTCGAGCTGTTGCAGTTTATAATTAGAAATCAAAGAAAGCAGAGGATCTTTTCAGGGCCATTTAAAAAACGGTCCTTTTCAGAGCCAACAATTATACTTCAACAAGACGCTTTTGACTACAACTTTTGACAACAAACTCAATGAAAAAGTGTGAGTGCCTCGAGTGCTGGGTAAATGTACACACAAACAACATGCTGGGTATTCAATTTCCAAATCAGTGCTCACATTTCGAGTCAAAATTTGCTCAAAGTTTCCATTTGAATTCTGATTCCAGAGGTACTATAAATATCTTTTCTGAAAAACAGCATAAAATTTAGGTTTGAAAAATATTTTTTTGGAATATCATATTTTGTAAACAATTCCTTCTGCTAGGACACATGTCTTCATTGATGCGAGCGAAGCGAGCATAGGTTCGCACAGCGAACCAATGAGGATTGCGAAGGAATCCTCTGGGGGTGGCGAGCGTTAGCGATCAGGGGGCGGGCCCCCTAGTCATTAGTAATAAATAATCTACACTGGGTGGTCATGTTACCCTACTAGTTAATCGTACCATCCGATTTCAGTGCTAAGAAATCTGAAAAAAAAGTCTTCAAAATATACTTCTACGCTAGGATTAATGACTAAGATAAATTGAATATAATAACACTCTTCTCACACATACAATCTCTTTATAAATTCATAGTTTAGATACTGGAATTTTGTTTATTCTAAAATGTTTGGAATTGGAATTGTGTGATTATAAAATATAATATTCTTTGGACATTCCATTCAAAATGTTTCGACCATTTTCAAAGGATTCTTTCCATGCGAATATTGGTAACATTTAGCATTCGCATTGAATCACAGCCATCGAATTCTATTTCCAGAACTTATGTTTCTTTGGTATTCACTTTTAAAACTTGGAAATTAGTTTAAACTCACGCGTCTCTAATGTTGAGAAAAATTCGTGCTTTGTAATCGCTCTGGAATGAATTGTTTTCGTTATTTCCACCGAATTCTTCCGGTATTTTAAATCCTGACAAAGCAATCAAATTCAAAGAAGTGCTTTCGTATTTAACTCACGTATTTTCTCCCACGTTTCATTTTGAGTTTTTTTAAACTATATTCATGCTGTTTTAAAAGTGAATTTCTATATCCAAGTGAAGTTATGTTGATTTATATGTAGAGCTCTCAAAAATAAATGTCTCAGTTCTTTTCCAGCTTCATTTAAAAGACTTCTTATTGGATTTTTTCATTTATTGATTCTAGTGTTTTAAAATTGCCTTTGTTTGACTAAAAAGGCTTTACTTTTAGTTAGATGAAATGGAAGGAAGTATGGAGAAATGTCTAAAAGTATCTGCTACAAACAAATGTTTCAAATCTGGTATTTAATTCTCCATTTCCTTATAAAAATACATTTTTGAAAGAAGTAAACAATCACATAGTTTAGAGAAAGATCTTAATACAAATGCAGAATTCTAAAAGTGAATAAACTTAGTTTTTTTGCATTTATTCTGTATTGTTCTTATTAAATAAAGAACATACTTCGTCTCATGTTGTGAATGTAAGAATAAGAAATAAAATTTACCCAAATTAGACTTAAAACGAAAAGCTTTAATAGTATATAGAGCAGGAAATGCATTAGATATTTTAAAAGGAAATTTTATTTCACATTGCGATAAAATGTTCTTTCAGATACGTTTCCAAATATTTTTACAATTACGAGTTATAAGTGAAGCGTATAAACCTTATTTTAAAGATTCAGAGATTTAAGCTGAAAAAAATTAAAAATAAACACTTATCTTTCCTTACGGAATATTTAAAAATCTCTCTCTATTCTACTTAATTCTTCAAACGCATTGCGGTGTAAATGGAAAATACTGTTTTTCTTTTGAATCGCTATTAATCTCCTTATTACCTCGCAGTATTTTTCGTTAAGTGCATTAGATATTTTCACATTTTCGGCTTGCGCAACAAACGGAAATATTAATAATAAGATTGTGTAAAGGTTGAACAAAACCCTACTCGACTTAAAGCTAGGGTAAGTAGTTGATTTTACTCTGCACTTTAGCAACACAACGTGAAATCAGCGAAGATTTGTGATTCATCCCGATATTGGTAATTGGTAATTTTAAATTAACGTCGTACTAGAGCAACACAACGGGGTATTGACGACGGTCCGGGATCAATACCCCAAGGAAAAGAACCGAGGACAACACCACGTAATTTTGAACCACGGTCAGGTGACGAGGCAACACCTCAGCTGGCACCCCACTCTCCAAACTTCAACAAAAACCCAACGTGTGGGCTTTCGGCCACGACAGATATAAGGTGCATCAGCCGCCTCTACACCATACGCTTACAAAACGTTCATGCACTAATCCGAATTCGAACCAGGAACCTTCCTATCTAGGGGCTAACCTTAACCACCAGAAGGGTTGGTCGGCGAGATCGATACGGAAGAAGAAAGATCTAAGACAATTAATCGTCATTTTAAGTCACGGTCACCTATCGAGGTCAACACTTGAACAAGCACTCCAAACTTCCACACCAAGCCAAAGTATAAACATCTGATGGCACGATAGCTTTGACCTACGCCAGTCCCACATACACCACTGTCTTTGATTAGATCGTGTTTGGAGCTTGCAACCCTCCAGATACTGATTAGCAACACAACCAATTAAGCTACCGTGGTCCTATATACTCTTGGTGGTTGCTTCGACGATATAAACACTCATTTGCGAAACTGACTATATATACACTACCCTACAATAATGAACCGGACGCCAGCGGATTTGCATAAAATCCGACTACTTGTTTGGGGGTGTTTTTCGTGGTATAGCCAGGAAAAATTGCATGTGGTTCCTGGTAAATTTGAACGCCGACTCCTACATGAACATTTTGGACAATCAGGTTCTTCCATCGCTCTGGCAATTTTATGGAATGGACGAATGTTATTACGAGGACGTCAACGCTTCGTGCCATGTTGCAGCCTCTGTCAAGCAGTGGTATCAAGATATAGAAGTAAAACGTCTTCCCTGGCCTGCTCAGAGTCCCGACCTAAACCCCATCGAACTCCCAGTCGGACGAGTTACAGCGACGCTTACGGGCTAGGGAAACCCGTCCGAAATCTACAGCTGAGCTGGCGACATTCTTGCTGCAGGAATGGACACAAATACCAATATCTGTGTTTCAAAACCTTGTTGAAAGTATGCCCAGAAGGGCTGCTAGTGTAATTGCAGTACGTGGAGAACCATCCCCCTAATTAAAGCATGTATTCTTTCTTTCTCTTATACCATCACATCTTACCGTCCGGTCCATTATTGTAAGGTAGTGTATATATATATATATATATATATATATATATATATATATATATATTATAAATT
Organism: Metellina segmentata; assembly: GCA_947359465.1. Lineage (NCBI taxonomy): Eukaryota > Metazoa > Arthropoda > Arachnida > Araneae > Tetragnathidae > Metellina > Metellina segmentata. The sequence continues at coordinate 114,905,387 of OX375877.1, read as the reverse complement.
TCGTCTTCATAAAAATCGGTAATATGTCGATATCTTTACGAGATATATCTTTCAAACCCTTTAAAGGGTTAATGCTAGGGAAACAAATAATACTTACATGCGATATCAGCCATTATGAATGTTTACAGGGGCCGCGAAACTCAGTTGGAAGAGTAACGGATAACCAACCCAAGGGTTGCGTGTTACTTAAAAAAAATCGCCTTGCACAATTAGGGATGTTGGATATCAAATCTGTCGTGGCCTCGGATATCCGCACGTTGGCGTGGTGCGTAAGTTTGAAGAAAAGGGTGACATTTCAATTGTGAAAAATCGTCATCTGGTCATGGTTCTAAATGACGAGGTGTCCTCCGATCTTTCCCTGCGGTTTTGATCCCAGACCGTCGCCAATAGCTCTTGTGTTGCTCGAGTGCTACATTGAAGTACCTACCCACCAGAATGCTTACAATATTTTTCAATAGATGCATCATATTTTCTCTTATAATTTTTTGGGAGGTAGGTAGGTTAATTAACGTCGCACTAGATCTACAGAACGTGACATTTGCGATCGATCCTCAAGGAAAAGATACGAAGATAACGCCACTTAGTTTTGAACCACTGTCAGATGAAGAGGTCACACCTGAGCAAGTACCCCTCTATCCAAGTTCCACACCACTCAAGTGTGAGGATATTTCAGGCCACGGCAGAGTGAACATGCACCAAACCACTTTGTACACGACGGTCTTTTGGTCGGATTCCAACTCACAACACTCCGGTTAATAATCCGTTACTCTTCCAACCGAGCTACTTCATCGTTTTTTAGATTGAAGACTTGTGACAAACACAAATTTCCATTAAAATTATACCAGTTTCTTGTAGAAGAAAGAATTCGTACATCGTCTAAGAACACAATTTTTAACGCCGCCCTCATTCGTCATAGCACTATTTTTCTAACTTTAGTGTCACTTTTGATATTGAAGGAGTCTTGAGCCTGTCACGGTGAATTTCCCACTCCATCACTATTCTTTTCCTTCTACAACATCCCTTTCCCACATTCTTTTGGAGTGGCCATTCATTAAAATGAAAACCAGGTGAGCCCATGCTGTTGAAGGAGCATTCAGCTCACAAGTGGTTGCTGTGTGTGAACTGAAGAACATTTATTACTAACTTTATCGAATATGACACTTATAAAAACTTTAGTTTTGGAGTTGCATGAGTGCAGTGTTCAAAACAACTACAGTATCATGTTAGCTTCGAATAAATACCATATAGGTTCATCGTCTGAACGTGGATCAAAATTACGTGATACCAGCGTCATACTCATCTACCACCAGTCCATTAAGAACATCAACAGTAACGAGGACCTTAAGCTCCTTGTCGGTCGCAAAATGTTTTTCACACAGAAACTTTTCATACGATCAAATGAAAGCCACTGGGGCAATGTCCGGTCTATAGGAGTCAAGAATAGGAGACTAAGAGACCTACAGGAGTCGTGAGGCCATTCATTGAGAACATCAACAGTAACAAGGACCTTAAGCTCCTCGTCGGTCGCAAAATGTTTGTCACCCAGAAACTCTTCATACGAACAAATGAAAGCCACTGGGGGCAATGTCCGGCCTATAGGAGTCAAGAATAGGAGACTAGGATACCTGTAGGAGTCGTGATTCCATTCGTTGTCATGCAAGAGACCACACCCCTAGACATCTTCGATTCTGAATTGCAAGCCGTAGCTGCTTTCATTTCTAATAGTATGCATTGGCGTTTATGCAGGTTCCCTGTGGCATAAACTCAATAAACAATATTCCATGACGGTTCCAAAAGACAGCAGCCATGAGTTTGCAAGTCGAGATTCTTTGTTTGCACTTTCGACAGACTTGACAAGTTCATCCGTACTAACACTTGTACGGCCATATCGCTCCGCATCATGGACGTTATCGCTTCCCTCATTAACATTTCGGCATCAACGACACTCACATGATTTATCCATCACATCACATACACTGCTTTTGATTTCATGATAAATTTCGTTTGGTCGCACATTTTTTGCTTTTAGAAATCGGATCACAAATCTCATTTTACATTTGGCGGCCCAATCGAATTTTTTGAACATTTTATTTGCTCACCAAAACAACAATTATCGTTATAATGCGATATAATTCAGTAAACAGTAGGCAGACAAATCTTGACCTTGACCGGTGCACTTTCTACTGTCACAGTGGTGCGCATGCTCAATCGGGTATTACTTTCCGAACGACCCTTGTACCGAATCCTGTGTGTGTCGATTTCTTCACTTGGTCTTTTGTTGGGCGCACCATGGCTTAATTCGGTCCTTGCGCCATTAAAACCCAACCCTTTCACTGTTCATTTTGAGAGATTGGGACCTATGGTAGGTAGGTATTATAATGAAAAACGCGCAGGAACAACACAATGAGCTATTGGCGGCTGTCCATGATCAATTCCCCAAAAGAGATCGGAAGGGAAAAGTACACCACGTAATTTTGAATAACGGTCAGAAGACGAGGCTACACTCAAGTTAGCACCCTACTCTCCAAACTTCAACACCACGCCAACATCAGGAGATTTGACGCCACGACGGATTTTACGTGCCCCCACCCTTTGAACACGACGGTCGTTGGTTGAATTTTATCCCTCCCATTGCTAATTCGATACATTTCCAACCGAGCTACAGACGCCCTTGCTCCAAAAGATATTAAAATTTACGTGACATTAAATTTAGCTTTATTGACAACTGTTATTTACATATCCAACAAGCATTGGAAGACGTATGGTCTATATCGTTTCTTCCACAATAGTCTACATAGTCGAGAGTCACAAGATTGACATAATATTTGCATAATAGTTTTGATGTTTCATATGTACCACACGGTTCCGACCTACCGGTCAGGTGGTTAAGGTGTCAGCCTCCAGATTGGTACTGACCAATCGGTATAGTGGTTAAGGTGTTAGACTCTAGATCGGAAAGTTTCTGGTTCGAATCTAGGTTCTGGCATGGATGCTTCTAAGCGTATGGTGTAGAGGCGGCTGGTGCACCTTAAATCTTTCATGGCCGAAAGTCTCACGTTGGGTTGGTGTGGCAGTTTGGTGATTAGGGTGCCAGCTCAGGTGTTGTTTCGTCATTTGGCCGTGGTTCAAAATTACAAGGTGTTGTCCTTGGATCTTTCCCTTAAGGGATTGATCCCGGACCGTCGTCAATAGCCCGCTGTGTTGCTCTAGTACGACGTTAATAAAAATTACAAAACATTATTACCTCTAGATCGGAAGGTTCCTGGTTCGAATCCGGGTCAGTGCATGGATATTTGCAAGCATATGGTGTAGAAGCGGCTGGTGCACCTTAAATCTGTCTTGGCCGAAAGTCCTCACATTGGGTTGGTGGAGACGTTTGGAGCTTTGGGTGCCAGCTCAGGTATTGCCTCGTCATCTGACCGTGGTTCAAAATTACGTGGTGCTGTCCTCGGATCTTTCCTTGATTGTCAATATCCAGTTGTGTTTCTCTAGTACGACGTTAATTAAAAATTACCAATTACCACCACACGACACTCTAAAATCAAGTCCTCTGAAGATATTGAGACGGATTCTTACAACCACCCTTAACGATTTTTATAATTTGTGACTTCCCCAGTATGATCAATTTTGATTGTGAAAGAAATCCGAAGAGTAAATGGAGCTACGAATACAATTACATGAAAGTTTTATGCTTAAAACAGTTGAAGACCAAATCGATTTTCCAGAATATATATACGCAATTGCTACCACAAAAGCATAAAAACTGTTAGAATTGGTGAGATAGTTTAATCGAATTCTCTCAATATCTTAAAAGAAAATAGATTTTCTGACACCTAACGCACGGGATCATCTGCTTGTAATTCTGTATTTGTCGCATGGCAACGGCGAACAAAGAATTTCTATTGTGTGATAGGAATAATGTGTTGAATAGAAATCGATTCTTTTATTTCTTTTGAGCCCTCTAACAGTTCTATTTGGAGTGGATTTTTTTCTTTCGAACACGTGGAGTCCATTTTTATCTAAGAAAGCGGAGAACATTTTATCTGAATTGAGAAAAATTTATTTAACAGAATCTATTTATTTGGGTCGTTAGTAGCTGATTGGGGTCAGCTTTGCAGTGACCTTAAAGAACGAATTTTTGAAGAATGTATCGTGTTTTTTATCGTGTTTGACGATTACTTAAATATTCCATACCACGATAGCCTGGCTGAAAGAGTAACGAACTTGCAACCGTAGGGTTGCGAGTTGTAATCCAATAGAAAACCATCGTGTTCAAAAGGGGCTGGTGTACTTCAAATCTGTTGGAGCCTCAAACGTCTTCACGTTGGCCTGATATGGAATTTTGGACAATGAGGTGTCAGCTCAGGTGTTGCCATGCCCTACTTGTTAGTGGCTCAAAATTACGTGTTTACTCGAATCATTCCCTTTGGGTTTCGGGACTGGAGCAACACAAAGGGTTATTGGCGATCCCTCGAAGGGGATGAATCGAGGACAACACCACGTAATTTTAAACCACGGTCAGATGACGAGGCAACACTCGAGATAAGCGTATTTCGGATTTTTGTTTTTTTAAATTCATGCTAAATGGTAATCGTAGTTTTTAATTAACGTCGTACTAGAGCAACACAACGGGCTATAACATTTTAAATTTAGGTGGTATTTCTTATTTTAAAATGACGTGTTAAGTTTAAACAAATCACTTTAAAATAAAATAATGGGTTACGTTAAATTAAAACGGGTAGTCATACATTGTAGTTCAAATATATTTCAAAATTTGATGTAGCTGTTCATTGAAAGACGATTTAAATAAATTAAACTTGCATTTGTTTTTTGTATTTCATGGGTGTTATTGGAAGCTGTACTTCATAGTAAAGTAACTACATCGATCATTCTAAATAGGTACGTGATTTACATTTAGTAACGTAATTTCTGAATTTAAAAAAAATGTACCACAATGGTTCGATTGAAAACTGAATGTCTGTTGGACAAAAGAGAATTTTAAACAAGACTTAATTGATCTTGAAATATTATAGTTAGAAATTTTGAATAATTGGAATTTTTTTTCTTAAGTGACAATCGAGGTTGCTTATTCTACATCTTGAAGCTGTTCTTACCCTAATAAGATACACGTGAATCATTCGTTGAAAAAGTGATGCTTTTTTAAAAGTACTTTAAAATAAAACTTTTGTTTATTAAAAAATTGTAATCAGTTGAGTTTAATTTGTCAACACTGATGAGACATTTTATTTCTAACACAAGATCCGTTATTATATTTGCCGCTGAATGAAGTTTTCAAGAAAAATTGCGTTTGCTTCAAATTAAATTAGTATCGAATGCCGTAACAATTGAATATGCCATTCTTTCACATTGATGATGAAATTAGAAAATATTGCAAACTAGCCGCGAGAATGTCAAGAGTAAAACATATTCATAGGAGAACTAAAAACAAGAGTATCCTTCAAAAATTCGCCATTTTTACTGAAAAGGAATGCACGGGAATATTTGTAGTCACTCCAAAAGTCAAAGGACCTTGCGCCATAAAACCCCAAAATCCAATCCAATCCAAAAGTCAAAATAAAATCAACTGTAGTAGTCTCCTCGGAGTAAAAACTTTCAGCAGAAGTGCGACGAATATGAAATGGTTATATGGATGGATGCACAAAATGCATACATATTTGCGTCCAAAGTAAATTGTAAAAGCGACGGAGAAGTTAAATTGACAGTAAAAATAATTATTTCCCACGCACTTAAATGATGCTAGCATTCTTTTATGAAAAAATAATTGATTAGTCTGGCCACTTTTCAATCAATATATAATTAATTCAACCAAACCAAAACCAGCTCAAATTCTGCTAGTACTTAATATAAAAGTACGAATACTCATAAATAGCTTGATTATGAAATCGTCGCACATAACATTAAATTTGGAATTAAAAGTATGACGTTATAGGTTTGATTATCGTTGCTTGCGAGTTTTGCCAAGACCAACGATAGACCAGCGTGTACAAAGAACAAAGGGGTCTGTTGCACTTTAGATTTGTATTAGGGATGTGACATCAATGTAGATAATTACAAAACATCGATATTTTTAACATTGATGTATTGGAGTCGATGTTTTTATAACATCGATGTTTATACTTGTCAATGTTTTTACGTTATCGATGTTTTATTTTTAAATGAAAAAAAGTACCGTTATAAAAATTTAAAAAATAACCAAGTAGCATAATTTTCATAATCAGCAAATTGAACATACCTTTAGACCAAAGTGGGCAAGGGTGAACTGTCTGAAAAGTAGGAATGCGACGTCGATGTCCATGTTTTCAGAACATTGATATTTTATAAAAACATCGATACATTGGAGCCGATGTCGCATTCACTAGTTGCTAAACCAATTTTAAGAAATAGGGGGGAAAGTTTAAATACACTGAATTTTAAAAACATCGATGGTTTGGGGGTGATGTATTATCAACATCGATGTTTTAATTTTGAACATCGATGTTTCAAAACATCAATGTGGATGTGGAAGTTTAGAGAGTGGGGAGCCAGCTCAGGTGTTACATCGTCAACTGATCGTGGTTCAAAATTACGAGAAGTCTTCGGATCTTTCGCTTTTGGATTGATCCCGGACCGTCGCCAATAGCCCGTTTTGTTGCTCCAGTTCTACATTAATTAAAATACCTACATACCATTACTTTTCCAACGGGGGCTACCTCGTTCCATATATGTATATTCCTGAAAAATGGTGGCAAGTTCAGATAACGATGATGGCGGTGGATAACGATCAAGCACTTTGCCCTCCAATGTAGACTACAAAGATTCAATAATATTGAGGTATGGTGACTGTGGTGGCCAAGGGAGATGTGTCAAATCATCCTCGTGCTCAGAAAACCAGTCCTGGACGATGTGAGATGTGTAAACAGGGGCTTTGTTGTCTTGGAATACACCATCACCATTGGTGAACAAAGTTTGAACCATGGGATGGACTTCATCGGTCAGAATGTTCATTTAATCCTTGGCCTTAATGTGCCCTTGCAGAGTAATCATGGGTCCCACAGAAAACCGCGATATGGCTGCCCAAACCATCATAGAACCCCCGCCATTTTTCACTCTTGGTAACAAGCAGTCTGTATTATTTCCTTGGAATGACGTTCCACAGACGTAAATTCAGAGGTTGGAAACAAGACTCATCCGACCAAATTACTTCTTCCATTGCTCCATAGTCCAGGCTTTATGACTTAAAACACCACTTTTTCAGGTTACACTCATTAGCATCACTGATGAATGGTTTTTTAATTGCAGCTCGGACAGAAATACCCTGCTTTTCTGGAGCTCCCTTCTTATTGTTTTGTTACTCATAGGGTTTGTGACCACCGACATTCATTTCAGCAGTAACTTTTGCAGCTGTGGTCTTCTTATTTTTTAATCACAATCCTCCTTAATGATGGTCTGTCACGATCACTCAACGCACACTTTCGTCCACGTTGTGATTTAGCGGATGATGTTTTTCCGCTTATCAAATATGCGGAATAAATCTTAGATACAGTACCTATTGAAACACTAAACACTTCGGCTACCTTGCTCATGAAAGCACCCACCAAGCAAGCTCCAACAATTTGCCCACTGTCGAAGTCTGTTAGATCTAACATGATGCAATTACAACTTCACAGAACAGTGCCTCGACAACGACTAACCCGCGCAGCTTATTTACGACGATTGTTATTTGTATAGGTGGTATCAGTAGGTGAAAACTCCACAGCACCACCTACATATTTCCCTAAAATAAACATTTCTTGTAAAGAATGCATTTCACGAGATGTTTCAATATTTTTGTGCAACCCCTGTATATTTTCTGAAATTTGATTTTGTTTGAAATTCGATTATTGGGTGAGTAAACAAATACATATTTGTAGTTGTACGCGTAGGTATTTTTATTATTGTCGCACTGGAGCAAATCCCGTGCAATTGGCGACTTTCCGGCATCAAACTCGGAAAGGAAAGGTAAATGTTATTAACGTCGTACTAGAGCAACACAACAGGCTATTAACACTGAAGGCGGCCCGGGATCAATTCTCTTAGGGAAAGATCCGAGGACAACACCATGTAATTTTGAACCACGGTCAGATTTCGATGTAACACCTGAGTTGGCATCCCACTTTCCAAACTTCCACACCAACCGAACGTGAGGACTTTAGGCCACGACAGACAGAGCCAGCCGCCTCTACACCATACGCTTACAAACATCCATCCACTGATTCGAACCAGGAAGCTTCCGATCTAGAGACTAACAACTTAACCACCAGACCAGTTGGTAATTGGTAGTACTTAGATAAAAATGCATCCATAATAGAGTATATTTTCAATTGATAATTTCACTGTCAAACAATATCATATTCCATAAATATATTCTCAAAAAAAATCTATTTAAACTCTTAGTTCAAATTTTGAACATCTTCTATTCCTATATTTCATGGTTGGAGCAAGCAATAACAACCACCAAAACGCCTTATCCCATTTTGAATCACAAGCATGCATTCAAATTACACTGGAAAATTGATATTGTTACTTACATTCAAACAAAACATTTATTACAGATAGGAGAAAGATACATAATCACACCCGTGATCTGAGAAGTTGCCAGAAAGCCGAAATCCCTATCCATTAGTTTCCGTAACATGCTTTCAATTTGAAATCCCTTCCCCGAAAAATTCTCCCCTCATTCAGCGAAACGCGTATATATTTATTCTGGAAAATGTAGTTTTACTAACAGATTTACAATGCATATATTCCTTTCGGAAGGAAGGTTTAAACAGCTCGATCAAAACGTATTTGACGATTTCTGAGGAATTCTCTCTGGATGTGGAAATTCAATATCTCAAATTTTTTTCGAAATGGCGGAAACAGAAAGAGTTATCCTTCCTCAAATTGATCTGGGAAATATTCTTTACGTTCCTGTTCCGAGATGTAAAAAAGGAAACGTACGTGTATCGCGGTTTTGATAGATTACGGTGCCGAAGTACAAATCTTGTGACATGTTTTCTAAATGGAAAACTTATAGAACGTTTTCGAATCTCGACAGATTAGGCTTATTTTTTCAGAGAATGGAATGTGTATTACTTGCAAAATAAAACTAAAACTTCTCTTTCCTCGATTTTTGCAATTTTGTTTTGAAGAAATTTTAAAATGTTTTTTTTTTACTCTCATATGAAAGGTTTTTTCTTTCAATCTATGAGGTACATAAGTGATCTTCCATATCTTTCATTTTTCACTATACTTCTGATTCTTGCTTTTTTCCCCTATCTCATTCGAGGTATATTCTGTCCTGTATTTGGCATGGCAAGTCCACTTTTGGTCGTTGCGCCCCATAAAAACCAAATAAACCTACCAAACTTAGGACCTGTTCATGAGGCATCTTCAAACGCGAGTTTTCCATAGTCAGCTTTTCTTATGCATTAAATTATGTTTTTAGTCCCCTAATTCAAGTTTCTATCTTTGCAATCGTTGAAGATAGAGTGAAAATTGCAACGGATTTGAAATCTGGAGAACATTTAACACCAGATTGATACCTTAAATGTGATTTTCTTTAAATAAAAAATTAATTATTTAATAAATAATTAAATGGTATATAACTAAATAATAAAGCTGTTTTGGTATCGATGTGGCTTAGAATTTTTGTACCTTAATGTGATTTTCATGAAATAAATAATTAATTATTTAATAAATAACTAAATAATCAAATGGAAATAACTAACTAATACATCTGTTTTAGTATCGATCTGGAGTAGAATTTTTCGCTGACTTGAAAACCGTTGATGTTTTCACTCTATCTTCAACGATCGCAAAGATAGAAACTTAAATTAGGGGAATAAAAAACATAAATTAATACATAAAAAAGCTGAACTTGGAAAACGTGCGTTAGAACCCCCCCCCCCTGTGAACAGGATCTAAATGTAGGGAGTGGTAGCGGTTTTAAGGCCGAACGCGCTTATACAAATACAAATACAAATATTGACGACCAGCTACAGGCTCAAGCCCAACAAGGCTGATCCTTTGTTTATGAATTCCCCAATTCCCACTGACTATCCAATTGTGTCTTAAATTCGTACACTCCCTTTGAATTAACTATATTTTCAGGCAACGCGTTCCAACTGTCTATTACCCTATTAAAGTAGTAGTTTTTCCTTAAATCCCGATTAAAATGTGTCATTCAATTTATACCCATGGCCCCTTGTTCTGTTATCCCTATTGAAATTTAAGCCCTCTGTGTCCCCTTGTTTTACAAACTTGAAAAGCTGAATCAAATCCCCCCTCCTTCTTCTTCTTTCCAGTGTATACATGTTTAGCTTACTTAAACGTTCATTATAGTCGAAATTTGCTAGCCCCTTTATTATTTTTGTAGCTCTGTGCTGAACCCTTTCAATTGATTCTATGTCCTTTCGCATATATGGAGCCCAGAATTGTACAGCATATTCTAGATGTGGTATTGTAGGTATTCCGTACATAACTTACATATATGGAACGTTATCTGAACTTGCCACCGTTTTTCAGGAAGAATGGTATAAGATTCCCTTGACAAGCATACAGGAACTGTATTTATTCATTCCGAGAAAACTGCAAGCTGTTTTGAATGCTAACGGTTTTCCTACACCATATTAGGCAAAGTTACATGTTCTTTTAGGTGTTTCCATATTTTTGTCCAACCCTTGTACTTTCATACGTTAACCTCTTAAAAAAGGTATTTTTCACATAAGTAGGTCTTGAAGTAGACAAAACGAAGCAAAGGTAATCATTTAATCAAAACTTGAATTTACTTTCTCATTACTCGTTTAAAACAATTACATCTAGAGATATAAAATTACGACAGCGTGTGCTTAGAAATTCCGAATATTTACCTCAAACATAATTGACGCTCGCAGCTAATGGACAAACTATTATAACTCTTAATTACAAAGTGACCTTATTCAGTGAAAATTATAATAAGCTAATAACGAGAGTAAGGTAATAAGGAAAAGTGAACTAAACATTTCATTATTAACTTTCTACAGCCATCCTTGCTTTTGCCAATAAATTAACTTGATTAACAGTTGCGAGGCTTAAATTTAAATAGAAATCTAATCAAAATTCTAAGCTTTATTAATATGCATCGCGCGCTGTACGAACTCCGCGAATTGGGTTATTTAAATTTGTTGAATAGCTTTGAAATAGGATCTTTCTCTTCTGAAACGCGTGAGTCAGTTTGCACTTCGTTCAAAGCGAGTTAATATTTTATAGGAACTCTTAAGGGGGGGGGGGCACTTAACTGCTTTAAATTTCAAGCAGAAATACAAAATTCATCTGATTTCGATATAAAATTTTATCATCGATGCGAACATGTGAAAAGGAATTAAAAAATTTAGCGAATTACAACTTCAATTAAGCCTAGGAAATGGATTTTGAAACTGTTTCATGGCAGAAATTGAAAGCTGCCTTTATCTAATAATTTTCGTTAATAATTTATCCGTGCTTGTAAAAGAAGTTTTAGTAAGTTACGTGAGGGCGATATTTTTGTGAAGTTATTTTTATACGGGGATTAGTTTTTGTCGCAGTTAAAAAATGCAACTAGATCTTTCTTCTATAAGAAAAGGAAACAGTGAGAGAATTATATAAAACTAAACCCATTCAACGTCTTTAGATTTCCAAGTAATGTAGTGTTGCTTTTTTCACAATAAATTGCTATATATATATATATATATATATATATATATATATATATATATATATATATATATATATATATATATATGTATGTACCAATCCACACCAAATTTGGTACACTTATACATGAGAACACTGCTGAAATCATACGCTGTTACTTTCCGTTCTTCAGACCAATTTGTAGCACTTACAGCCTTGAAAATTGGCTCACGGGTAGTCCTAAAAGTGCCCTACTAAGTCAGTTTTAATGCAATATATAGATATGGACAAGGAAACATGTTCTTCAGGAAACTGAAAGGGTACAATTGATCTAATTTTGAAAGCGTTTTTTTTTCTCTAAAAGCATAACTTTGTCACAAAGAGAACGCCGTGCGAGAAATAATTAAAATATTTGTTTTCTCATAATTTACATTTAGAATAATTTACATTTTACATTTTGTAGTAGAACACGAAAAGTCCAAACGAAAAACTCATCGATGATAAAAGCGTAATTTTGCTATTTGACATCTGTGGCCAACCAGATTTAATATTTTATTTTACAAATTTGATTTAGAATCCCGTGTTTGTGTATTTAAGTTAACGCAGGGAAATGTCGAGATATATTTGAACATTACTAAATTTCATAAATTCTTAACTGTCTTTATCAATATTTTTCTAATATCTCTTTTTTTCAAATCACTCTATTTCAGTTCAAGGAAGTCGAAATTCGACACTGCCTGCACATCTTTCGTTTTTTAGAATTCTGCATTTTTTCATCTGAATTTTCTTTCTTAGTCATAACATATTATTCAGAAATTAAATGTACATATTTGCATCCGAAGTAAATTGTAGAAGCTATCAAAAAGTTAAAATGCTAAAAAACTTTTTCCATACATCTTAAAGGATTGCATTTTTCTATGTAAGAAAAGCGATTAGTCTAATTCACTTTTCGATCAACATTGAACCATTTAAATCCGAGCAAAGCCGGGTTATTCAGCTAGTAAGTGATAAAGAATCCGTGAATTCTTTAATTCCTTAGAAAGACTGATTTTTTCCTTAGAATATAATATATTTTGTCGATTATATGTGCCCTTTTCTTGGAATATAATCCTTTGGGAAATCTATTGGATCTTTCTATAGAAAAGAATCCTTCGGAAAGATTATATTGCTTTTTTCAGAAGAAATGAATCCCCTGAAAAGATTCTATTTGTCGTGAAGGTCAAAACTGATTAGAGGTCATACTGGGAAGACTGCAGGTTTTAAGGTGAATTTATGCGTGTGACCCTATCATAGGGTTCAAAGTGCTGTGACTGAACAATCAAATTGTTAACGGAAAGCATATTTACTGAGAGATATAATAAATATAGAAGTGGGTAATTGTTTGGTTCAACTAATTTTCAAGTTTAAGGAACTCATCTAAAACCGCAGCCGAAATTTTACTGTTTGTTCATATATAATTATTACAATACATATGGAACAAAGAAAATGTGGGCTTGTCTACGACAAAATTTATTTAATTTTCACGTCTGTGTTAGAAAATAATTCCGTGGACTACTTTAGTTTGAAGAGCTATCATATTCTGATGTATGGAAGCTATTGGAAGCTTTCAAAATTAAAGGGTGGTGCTGCTTCTATCTATGCTCAACCCTATCGCATTATGATCTCTACTATTGCGTAAGTAGCACAAAGGAAAATACCCATATTTAAAAATATATAGTGGTAGGTAGATATTTAAATTAACGTCGCACTGGAGCAACAGAACGGGCTATTGATGACGGTCCAGTATCAAACCCGTAACAATATATAACGGGTTTACCCTATAAAGGGTTCACCGGCATAGTTACATTTTGCAACCTGCAGTCTTCCCTGCTTGATAGTTCTGATTTTTTTGAACAATAGAATCTTTCTATTGGTTCTATTCTTGAGAGGGCCAATCTGTTCTAGAGAGGACTAATCTGTTCTAGAGAGGACGAAATAAATCGCTCTAAAGGATAGAATATCGTTTCATATTTCGATTCTGGAGAAAGATCAATAGAATTTCTCAAAAAAGTCTTCTAAAAAAAGTAGAACCGAATCTTTCTAACTAATTCTACTCTAAGGGCAGGTGCAATAGAAACTTTCCAAAGAACGCTACTCTATGGATAGTAGTAAAGAGAGTGTTTCCAAATAATTCTATTCTAAAGAAAGGACAGAAATAATTTTCCCGATGGATTACTTCAATCAATAGATATGGTTATTGAGACATGTGTTATGAGAAATATCCAATACTACACTTCTCAGCTATCTCCAGACGCCCATAACACGTACCTATGTACATGTACGCATTTTCGTACCTCTCTCTCTCTCTACTCAATGGAAAGAAAGAGAAAAGATCTAAAAAATTCCTGTATTCCTTTTTGAATGTAATTTACGTTCGAAAGTATATTTTGAGGAGCGTTCTATTTTTTAAAACTCACTTCACTCTGTGGTTTTCTAAAAATTTGCATATTAGTCCCATTATTTATTTTTATAATAAACGTAGACAGGAAGTATTCCCATAATGAAGTTAGAAAACTTAAAACACTGAGGAAATACCTAAAACAAAACTTTGGACGCAAAATAACAACAAAAAGGGTATTTTAAGTTCACAGTAGTCACACCTCCGATGAAGTATTTTTAACTTTAAATCGTTCATATATTTCTAGTTAAAGTAGTGCAACTTTGAAGTTTTGGTACGAAAAATGTGCTTAATGTTGCTTTTATTATGTTTTGAAATATCCTTATCCTTATATCCTTATCTGTGTGTTTATATCCTTATCCTGTGCGAAAAAATTGATGATGGTTAGTTCAAAATTACACAGGTGTTCAAAATTAAGAGAATTTTCACTTTAGGCGATTTTCTCCCGAACTACCGGATATATTTTAATAAAATAAGTTATGCACACAGGTTAAAATAATAAGAATGAAGTAATAAATAAATTGCTCTCACAAGAGCGTTCCAGATATGCTCTATAGGGTTTAGGTCTGGAAATCTGGCTGACCAATCCATCAGACGAATATCCTTTCTTTCTAGATATACGTCGAACAGATGAGCCCTACGTAGACGAGTGTTGTCGTCCATATAAATGAAACCAGAGCCAACTACACTCCTGAAAAGGCAACCATGGGCACCAAGATCACATACCTATACATAGCAGCAGTCACAGAGCCTCTCTCGGTACAGCTACACTCTACGTTTTTGCGTAGCAACGGCCTTGGCGGTTTTTTGGCGCACTTCTAATAGCGAGTTACGGTAGATTAAGGCAACCGATCTGTTATTTAGGTTTTCATGGCAATCTCGGTAAACGGTAACTTTCAATTTTCATTTTGAATATTCTAGAAAATTCTTCCAAAATTCGTTAAAGTCGTCTGATTTCATTGATTCGTTTGAAATTTTTTCTTTTCTTCCATTGGTTATATTATTTTTAAAATATCCTTTGATTGCATTGGTCCTTTCAAATTTTTTTCTTTGATATCATTGGTTCATTTATTTGTATTCCTACATGCGTGGAATTAGATTTTATTATAATATTTTTCACGAAACGTTTCTGAGTTTTGTTTTTTAGCCATTTGTGGAATTTTCGTTTTTTTTAAAATTTTTTCCTTGAACAGTTCTGACGTATCAGGTTGTATTATTCCTTGCGTTTTTTTTTTTTTTTTTTTTTTTTAAATCTTTTTCATTTCAAACAAACGTATTGTATTTAATGTAATTGATAAGTTTCAGGGTATTCTTTCCCAACATTCGCAGCTTAATTTTTCTGTTGGTTGACAAATGTGCTTTGAAAAATGCGTTTAAGATTACTACTTTTTGTGAAAGATTTTTGAAAATATTAAAAAAAAAAAGTTCTTAAATGTGTTTTTAAGCTATCCTTTTTCGTTGTAAAAATTAAAATATTTTTGAAAGGAAAATATTTTCTTAAATAATTATTGCCTTGGCAACTTTACAAGTGCGCCAAAAAAAAAAATCGCCAATGTCGTTGCCACCGCTATAAACGTAGACTGTAGCTGTACCCCTCCCTCAAAGACATGGAAGTCTGCGCGTACTTCCAACACGACACCTGCTAATATCATCGAATCTTCGCTGCCGTAGTATCAAGGATTTATTTAATTTTATCGTCTGAAAATACATATGTTTTTAATAAGAGAAGAATTTTCACTTCGTTCATTTTCCAAAATACCGAATGTAATTGAGCAAAGAATATGCATTAAATTTTGTTTCCGCAATAGAATTTCTGCTATAAATAAAATGTGAAATTTTGCAAAAAGCTATAACAAACGACTGTTAGTCAGAAACAACATTATTTTATTGGTATCAAAAGTTTATATAAGGTAGAGAAGAATCCTTCGTAGATGATATATATATATATAACTCAAGGCAGTACTTTACTGAATAAAGGTTTATTATTACTTGAAATCTAAAGCATACAATAAAATGTACAGCATAAACAATGCAATAAATCAAGGTTAACTTTGGTTGCAGAGAGATTTAAATTTAGATGTATGTGCATATGTTAGAAATCGTGTTGTTGTTTAGTTCATGATCTTATTTTGGTCTAATAAATAATAATACTTCAATTCAGAAATTTTTTTTGAACGAAATCTTTAGAATATCTGTCACGAGAAAGTTGAAACATTTTTTTTCAAAGCAAGTAAATAAATTGAATTAAGGGATAGGCTAAACCAATTCAATTCCGTTCAGCGAGATTTAAACAGTGATACGTTTATGTTGTCATATGATATCAATTTCCCTACTAAATATTTATCAACGCTATGACTTTTACTTGTATTAAACAAATCGTATATCCCTTTATTTTATCAATTCTGCATGAACTTCGAAGTTTCTGTGAGCTACAAAGAGGATTGCTGTTATATTACGAATAATATTTTTATTTCGACTATCAAATCTTTTACTTGAGGTTTAATCTTGAATTTTTTTTTTTTTTATAAAACATCGATGTTTTGAAAACATCAACATCGATGTCAGATCTAGATGAGTCTCAGTCTCATCCCCTTCAGGTGACAGCTTGTATCCAAGCCAGAGGTGGATCAACGCCTTATTGACTTCCTCCCTTTGTAACAGTCAAACTCTGAAATAAATCATTCAATTTTTCTGAAATTTTAATCGTTTGTTTTTCTATGTATGTTCGTTGGGTTGGCGTGGAAGTTTGGAGAGTGGGGTGCCAGCTCAGGTGTTGCTTCGTCATCTGACCGTGGTTCAAAATTACGAGGTGTTGTCCTCGGATCTTTCCCACATGGGACTGATCCCGGACCGTCGTCAATAGCCCGTTGTGTTGCTCTAGTACGACGTTAACTAAAATTACCATTACCTATGTATGTTCTTCAAATCCACTAATTTTTAACGCAATCCGACAAATACTTCTTGGTGCGTCGATTTTTTTGTTATAGTTTGTAGTACAATAAATGTTTGCAATGTGCTACTCACATTACAAGACTTTCCGTCCGACCAATGCTATTTTAAGAAAATATGAAATACAATCTTTCCAAGAGATTCTACTTTAAGGAAATGAGTGCGATGATCCGTTTATTAACTACCTATCTGCCTAAATATTCAAGGTAAGTATTTTAATTAACGTCACAATGGAACAACAAAACGGGCTATTAGTGACGGTTCGTGATCAACCCCCGAAAGGAAATATCCGAGGACAACACCACGTAATTTTGAACAACTTAACTATCTAAGGAAATGATAAATATAGTTTACCCAAAGGATTTTCTCTAAGTAATGAATCGACAGAATCTTTCCAGAGTTTTCTTTAATAAGAAATGAGCAACAGAATCTTTCCAAAGGTGTCTGTTCTAAGGAAAGGATAATTAAAAGGATTTCCAAAAGATTCTATTCTAAGGAAAAGTATTTTTAATTAACGTCGTGCTGGAGCAACCAAACGGTCTATTGGCCGCGATCCGTGATGAATGGCAAAGGAAAAGATTCGATTACAACAATACGTTTTTTCGAGACATGTTCATATGACAAAGCCACATATGAGGTGACATCCCACACTGTAAACTTCCACACCGAGCTAACGTGAAGACATTTGAGGCCATGCCAGATTTAACGTGCACCTTCCTCCTTTGTACTGGACGATCTTTGGTTGTTTTTGAACTCGCAACCCTCCGTTGATAATTCATTACTCTTCCAACTGCTACCACGTCCCTCTATTCTAAGGAAAGGTGCAATTAGAATGTTTCAAAGCATATTTATCTAACCAAAGTACCAATAGTCTTTCCAAAAGATTCTATTCTACAAACTGGATCAGAAGAAGCGTTCCATAAGATTCTATTCTACAAAATGGATCAGAAGAAGCGTTCCAAAGGATTCTACTCTACAAAATGGATCAGAAGAAGCGTTCCAAAGGATTCTATTCTACAAAATGGATCACAAGAAGCGTTCCAAAGGATCCTACACTGCAAAATGGATCTGAAGAAGCGTTCCAAAGGATTCTATAAAACAAAATGGATAAGAAGCAACGTTCCAAATTATTCTATTCTACAAAATGGATCAGAAGAAGCGTTCCAAAGGATTCTATCCTACAAAATGGGTCAGAAGAAGTGTTCCAAAAGATTCTATGCAAAATGGATCAGAAGAAGCGTTCCAAAGGATTCTATTCTATAAAATGGAATAGAAGTAGCACTCAAAAAGATTGTACTTTGCAAAATGGATCAGAAGAAGCGTTCCAAAGAAATCTACTCTACAAATGGATAAGATGAAGCGTTCCAAAGGATTCTATTACAAGGAAAGGAAGGAAACGACCAATATAATATTTCTAAAACTTGAGAGAATATATGGACTATATCACCCAAATGATCCTGTTATTAAGTCCCATGTTTTTATTGTGGAGTAAAAGAAATGCTACACTAAAATCTCTCGGCTCTTATAAGGTTGAAACTACTTTCAGAATTAGAAATTCAGTCAAAGTCCTCTTATAAGTCTTTCCACCCAATAGCTGCTTCTAAGGTCTTGGCAGAAAGGGGGATTTACAAGAGAACTCACCTCTCTTTCTTGCACACATTCGTCACGAGGTTCAAATCAAGTCTCCGCCACTGGGCTTTGGGACTAAAACTGACAGTAAGAGGATTTCAAACAGCTCTTTCAGAAACAAAAACAAAGAAGCGAGCTTTGTTTCTTCAAGGAGCTTTGCCTTCCTCCACCGGCAGATCAAATTTCTTCATCCACGAAATCCGGGATACAAAGCCACAAAGTAAACAAAGTAACTTTGCGCCCTTTTTGTTTCAAATGTTCTCTCGAGTCAATGAACACGAGCCTTATGAGGCTATACATCAACGTTAGGGAAGGTTAACTGTATGTTTAATGTTTAACGAGTCCTACGCGACTTGATATTGGCCTCTTGTATAAATATTTCCAGTGTCTTCGTTTCTGTTTCAGTAACATTTGTTCCTATTTAATCCACCACTAGTTTCCAGCAGAGCCTTCATATGACTACCGTAGCCTCATAAATACTGGTTATCTTTATTCAAATTAACTTTATTTTTAACGATCGTGTTTCTGGCATTTGACTTAGAGGACATTAGACTTTCAAAATCAACAAAATAGGAAAAAAAATAGATTTTATTTTTTCAGTTTAGCTTTGAAATTAAATTAATATCAAAACTACTGTGGATACAAAAAAAATTTTTTTTAACGATATTTTTTGACAAACTACATTTACAACTTAAAATTAGCATAGTATTGGGTTGATGCAAAATTTCGTCCTGGTTTTTTAAACGAAAATTGAAAAAAATATATTTTATTTTTCTATATTAAAAAAGCGTTGCCGCCGTAGTAGCAGCCACAGGATTGAAAGTTTTTTTTTTTGCTAAATTCTAAAACGGTTTCCCGAGAAAAGTACGGATCAGAAAAAAACGAAATTAAAATGGTTTGTTTTAAATTGTAACAGTTATAAATTGTACATATTAATTTTTATCCAATGCGGCTATTAGTTTAGCGTGCATTAAGTGCCAAAGTCGAAAAAAGCGAAATTTCTACCGCAAGTGAGCAAAACACGTAGAAATTTTCAGTCTTCAGATATGAGTTTTTTTTAGAGTATCTATAAACGTCAATTTTTGCAACTTGCCGTGTTTTTTTAGAAATTTCAATTTGGTTTCTAATACTATGTTTTTGAAATTCGGGAAAAATCGGAACATTTTCGGTTTTTTTGGGGGTTATATTTGTTATATCTATAACTTATTGCTATATTAGTTTTTAAAATAAAAACATCACTGGAAACCTTATAATGTACTCTTTCTTAAGGTATAATAAATTTTGAAATTGGTTGATAAATAAATTCAACGCGATCAAACGTTGGTCATACAAATTTAGGAAAATTGGCAAATTTTCATTGCTTTTTTTTAAATTGTCGTATCTATACCTTAATACTACTTTTTAAATTTGAAAATATTACCGAAAACATTAGAATCTACTCTTTTTATGGTATAATTATT
The DNA here is from genome assembly GCA_947359465.1 of Metellina segmentata. Taxonomy (NCBI): domain Eukaryota; kingdom Metazoa; phylum Arthropoda; class Arachnida; order Araneae; family Tetragnathidae; genus Metellina; species Metellina segmentata. Next base: position 114,885,242 of record OX375877.1, on the reverse strand, counting down.
TTTTAAATTAGTTTATAAATAAATTCGATGCGATTAAAAGTTGGTCATACAAATTTCGGAACTTTCAGATCGTAATTTCCGAAACAAAATTAAAACTGTCATATCTATATCGCATTACTATTAGTTTTTAATTTTTAAAATATAGCAGATCGTAATTTCCGATACAAACTTAAACTCTAATATCTATAGATTTATACTATTAGTTTCAAGTTTGAAATTATCACGTGAAAGCTTAGAATTCACTCTTTCTTATGGTATAATTATTTTTATAAAATGGGTTAAACAAATTCGATGCGATGAAAATAATAACTTCGCGACTGTACAAATTTTGCATCGCGGAGGGGAAACGCTAGATCCTTCGAACTTGCCATGAGGTGAAACTCGCTGTGACGTCATGGAAAAGGAAGACGCATGCGAAAGGAGCACTCCTTTCGCTTCCTAAACTTCTCCTAGGGCTTAACAAAATTTTAAAAGCACCGCCGAATACCCAATTACGCAATTTTTTCGCTAAGTACTCGCTGAAGTTCTTTCTTTGAAACATCAAAACTACTCGTTTGAAGTAGATAACACTTCGGTTCTCTGATAGAATGTCATCTAGAGCCTAAAACAGAAGAACTTTTGCTCCCATCAAACATAAATAATAATTATAGTAGGTCTATTACAAATATAAGCATTTTTTTCTCATTGAGAATTTTTGATTTTCTAATTTCTAAACGTTTCTTTTTTTTTTGCACGTCAGATCTTAATGAATTCGCTTAAAATTTGTTTTGGATAATCCCTGCAGTCTGTTGCATACATCTAAATGCAAATAAGAAGGTCGTGTTTCACGTTTGGGAAATTTTGTTTGAAGTGTTGCTACGATTTTAATGCAAAATTCTGTGTTTTAGTACAATTTGCTTCTGCTTTACAATTGAGAGTATACCAAAAAGAGTTAATTTGATTTATTATATATACACACTATTATGGAGGGGATTAAAATGTTGACAATGCATCGAAAATTAATGTGCTCGAGGCACATTAATTTTTGATAGTTGATCAACAGTTTATGCTGCCTAACAACGTTATGTCTTTGAACTTAAAAAATATACATGCGTTGTTGCAGAAAACAAACATTCAGCAAATTTAATAATAAACGGATGATAATAAAAGTAGGTAGGTATTTTTTATTAAAGTTGCACTTGAGCAAGAAAACTGGCTATTTGAGATGGTCCAGAATCAAATGCAAAGAGAAAAATCCGAGAACAGCACCGTCATCTGACCGTTTTTCAAAATTACGAGGTGTTGTCCTCGGATCTTTCCCTTAAGGGATTCATCCCGGACCGTCAATAGCCCGTTGTGTTGCTCTAGTACGACGTTAACTAAAATTACCATTACCATTACCATTACCAAGAACAGTACATAATTTTGAACCACGATGAGATGACGACTTGTGATAGTCGAAAGCTTGTTTTTAAAATCTACTGTCCTCTTAAATATGCACGTTGTAAAACTGTTTATTAAAGTGTTAAGATTTTTTGTCGCAACAAATACAGGTTTAATTGCAAAATCTGAAAACCAAGAACACAGTAATACTTCGTTCTTAAGGGACTGATCCCGGAAAGTCGTCAATAGCCCGTTGTGTTGCTCTAGTACGACTTTAACTAAAAAATTACCAATTACCAGTAATACTTCGGTATTATGAGGGCAAAAAAAGCACGTATATCTATCACGGCAATTTAAAGAAAGCAAAAAAAAAGTGTTAAAGTTTTACGTGTAAAAGTGCTTAAGTTAATTAAAACGTGTTAAAATTTTATATATAAAAAGACAGGATTAAGTTATCTAACGCCATTATTATACATTATTTTGGAAAGTATTAAACATTTTTAATAAAAACTATCAGAATTAAAAGGTTAATTTTTTCTACACTGATGTGATGTTAAGTTTAAAGAGTAGGCTAGCTCATATTTTGATCTCGTCATATGGCCACGTTTCAAATAAACGAGATATGCTCAAATCTTTGCCTTTAAGATGGATCCTGGATCATCGCCAATAACCCGTTGAGTTACTCCAGTACGACGTGAATTCTGCTACCAACCACCAATGGTAATGGCAATGGTAATTTCTGTTAACGTCGAACTAGAGCAACACAACGGGCTATTGACAACGGTCCGGAATCAGTCCAAAGATTCGAGGACAACACCTCGTAATTTTGAACCACGGTCAGATGACGAAGCAACACCTGAGCTGGCACCCCACTCTCCAAACTTCCACGCCAACCCAACGTGAGGACTTTCAGCCACGACAGATTTAAGGTGCACCAGCCGCCTCTACACCATACGTTTACAAACATCCATGCCCGGGCCCGGATTTGAACCAGGAACCTTCCGATCTAGAGGCTAACACCTTAACCACTATACCGGTTGGTCGGCACCACCAACGGAAATATTTCTAGGACACGGCAGAATTTGAGATTTTACTTCGTCAACAATATTTAATTCATCAATATGTATTAGATAATTGGGCCGACCAACCGGTATAGTGGTGAAGGTGTTAGCCTCTAGATCGGAAGATTCCTGGTTCGAATCAGGGTACGGGCATGGATGTTCGTATGCGTATGGTGTAGAGGCGGCTGGTCCACCTTAAATCAGGCCGAAAGTCCTCACGTTGGATTGGTGCGGAAGTTTGGAGAGGGGCGTGCCACTTCAGGTGTTGCTTCGTCATCTGACCGTGGTTTAAAATTACGAGGTGTTGTCCTCGGATCTTTCCATTAAAGGACTGATCCCGGACCGTTGTCTATAGCCCGTTATGTTGCTCTAGTACGACGTGAACTAAAATTGCCATTACGTATTAGATAATTGGTAATTTTTAATTAACGTCGTACTAGAGCAACACAACGGGCTATTGACGACAGTCCGGGATCAATCCCCTAAGGGAAAGATTCGAGGACAACGCTACGTAATTTTGAACCTCGGTCAATAACTTATAATTTTTTAATTAATGTTGTACTAGAGCAAGACGACGGTCAGGGATCAATCCCTTAAAGAAAAGATTCGAAGACAACACCCTATAATTTTGAGCCAAGGTAAAATGACGAGGCAACACCTGAGCTGGTACCCCATGCTCCAAACTTCCACACCAATCAAACGTGAAGACTTTCGGCCACGACAGATTTAAGGTGCTATTGATGACTCTCAGGGATCAAACCCCAAAGCGAAAAATCCAAGGACAACACCACGTAATTTTGAACCATGGTAAGATGACGACGCAATACCTGAGCTGGCACCCCACTATCCAAACTTCCACAACAACCCAACATAATCGGTATCATTAGGAATTTGTTGCAAAAAAATAAACGCGTCCGAAATAAAATAAGCATTTGAAATAGATCCCCGAAATGATTTAAACCTACATTACAAAGCACCTCCTCTGAAACAGAAAAGTAATTTTGACTTCCTCCTCAGAAGAAAATGCATTATATTACTTAGAAGAAACTGCCGTTACAGAACTTAAAAAAAAAAACATTCATTTAATGTTGCTTCCCAAAAATTTCGATTACCAACCAACAGTATAAAAATATACAATTTTATGCAAAAAAATATTTTCCCCATTGCATTAAATAAAGAATTCCGATTCCCCATACTAAGAGATTTTAAGATGTAGTGAGAAGAAAATAAATGTGTCAGGAAGAAGGATTCGACAGTGAGAGACGTTATTTGCGTTCAAAGGCCTTCCGGGTAAATCCGGAAGTGACTTAAGATGCTTTGTAAAAAACCGGATTCAAGTAGTTTTTTCCTGTTCTGTATTTCCCCCCAAATGTACTTCTTACATTTGATACTCGGGTTTTATTTCAGGTTTTTTACCTATGCTTTTTTTCTTACCTTTGGAGTTCCAAAGAATTCTTTGACATTTCCGAGGTCATCAACGAGAATAGTTTTTGCTCTTTCTGCATTTGACTAAAATCTAAGTAAGAAGGAATTTTGGTTCTTTGTGAGAGTGGTTTGGAACTTCGGGTGTAATTTCATATGGAATAATTCAGGGCTCGAATTACCCGGGTGCACAGGTGCACTGTGCACATGAAAATAAAACTGTGCACCTAATTTTTTCCCGCTAGGTGCGCCGACCAACCGGTATAGTGGTTAAGGTGTTAGCCTATGGATCGGAAGGTTCCTGGTTCGAATCCGGGTTCGGGCATGGATGTTTGTAAACGTATGGTGTAGAGGCGGCTGGTGCACCTTAAATCTGTCGTGGCCGAAAGTCCTCACGTTGGGTTGGCGTGGAATTTTGGAGAGTGGGGTGCCAGCTCAGGTGTTGCTTCGTCATCTGACCGTGGTTCAAAATTACGAGGTGTTGTCCTCGGATCTTTCCCTTAAGGGACTGATCCCGGACCGTCGTCAATAGCCCGTTGTGTTGCTCTAGTACGACGTTAACTAAAATTACCATTACCATTACCATTCCCGCTAGGTGCATGCCGTGCACCTAACGTTAAAAAAAGGGGTAATTGGTAATTTTTAGTTAACGTCGTACTAGAGCAACACAACGGGCTATTGACGACGGTCCGGGATCAGTCCCTGAAGGGAAAGAACCGAGGACAACACCTCGTAATTTTGAACCACGGTCAGATGACGTAGCAACACCTGAGCTGGCACCCCACTCTCCAAACTTCCGCGCCAACCCAACGTGAGGACTTTTGGCCACGACAGATTTAAGGTGCACCAGCCGCCTCTACACCATACGTTTACAAACACCCATGCCCGGACCCGGATTCGAACCAGGAACCTTCCGATCTAGAGGCTAACACCTTAACCACTATACCGGTTGGTCGGCTTAAAAAAAGGGGAGGGAACCTATTATGTTATTTTGAGGCTTCAACAAACTATTAGTATCGACTTCTCTCGCTCTAAATGAACGTAATTAAAATTCCTAATACACACTATGCGAAAACAAAATAGATGGGCCGTAACGGGTTTATACAGAAGGAAGGTTTACTTGTGCAACTGCCAACAGAACTTTCCAAAGATCGAAACATTTTTCAGATGGCTCTGTTGAAGCGACTGTCGCCATAGCCGTGAGCCGGAGAAGGGAGAATATAGATGTTTAAATATTTGTATTTACTATCTGTTACTAACCTATCTAAACTTAACCAACAAATAAAGTAGTTTACATTATATCAATGCTCTTACATTAAGTTTTTTTTAATGTGCACCTAAAATATAACCTGTGCACCTAATTTAAAAACTGTATTAAAAAATCTATTTCGAGGCCTGGAATAATTCATTCAGAGTTAAATCTAAAATCCACCAGACCGCGAAGAGACTACTCATATTTTAATCTAATTTAACATTTAACTACTGTGACACAAACCGTCTCGTAACTAGTGTGGAGGGGTCTCTCAGACCTCGCTCACTAAAGTGCGTATAAAGTTGATTAATTAATATAATATATTAATGAAAGATTCTTTAGATAATTATTATTTAAACGTTTCAAATTTAAAAAGTTCAATTCTTAACATGAAATTCATTTTATATTACTGTATAAGTTAAGTAGATTTCATGTCTCTTCAGGCTCAGCGTTCGGACCTAATTTTGCAGGACGTTTCATCCCTGAAAACTGTAAAGCTATGTTGTGTTTTGGTGTTCTAACGGCACGATAAAGTTCCCCCTCCCGGGCATCCCATTTGAAGTTATTTTTTCCGAAGAAATATTCTTGTGAAGACGTACTTGAAATGTCTTCGTCTTCATCTGCCTAAATTTCTGAATCCGTGCCTAAATTTCCAAAATCCAGTACTCTATTTCCGACCAACTATCAACAATATCCTGAATTTCTCTTTGTGTAAGATACACGGGTCGTTTTATAGCAAAGTTTGTTGCCTTTTTAGGCTCTTTGCCGAAATTCACTACTACAACATAGACGATTTCATTCAACAAGAACGATAACGCAAATGTTGTGAAGGGGTCTAAGAGACCACGCGGGAAATGCAAATAGTGTAAAACACGAAATAGTTGGGGCAGCCAAACCAGTCTTGGCTTTTGGCTTTTGTCGGACGTAGTAGGAAGGTACTGAATAGGACAGGGACCAATATTCACTTTGAGGGGTGGAAACGACCTGTCAAAAAAAGACGCGGCGTCTGTGAGACCCATAAAGGTTAATGTTAATATACTAGGTATGGTGCTGCAATCAACAGTAGAATAATTTACAAGAATTCTATTTTAATGAAAGGACCTACAAAACCATTCTAATTTAGGGAAAGGCCGCAGTAGCTCGTTTGGAAGAGTAACAGACTAGCATTTGGAGAGTTGCAAGATCGTATCCAAACAAAGGCATTCGTGTACAAAAGGGGATGGTCATGGCATAAAATGTCCTCCCGTTGTGAAAGTTTTGAGAGTTGGGTGTCAGATCAGGTGTATCTTCATGTACCGTGGTTCAAACCTACGTGGTGTTGTCCTCGGTTATTTACCATCACCTTTTGATCCCGCACCGTAACCAATAGCCCGTTGTGTTGTACCCGAGATAGCACACCTCCTTTCCAAACATCCGCAGCACGCCCAACGTGAGGATATTTGAGGTCATGGCAGATTTAACGTGCACCAGTCTTCGCGTACACGACTATGGTTTGGACCTAGTTTCGAACTAGCAACCCTAGGATTGCTAATCCGTTGGTATTTCAACTGGGCTACCGGAGACCAAAAACCACGAGGAGGGAAAACATGTATTATTAAGATGCTATAAAGTAAAATTATTCACGTAATTACTAACGCAATAAACTAAGCAAACGAATTAGGGTCGGGCGGGGTAATTGTAAACAGCCGAGTACGGTGTTAAATTTCTTTTCTGTAATATCGTCGTACTAATTAACCATCAAAGTAGAATAGTGACAAGATAGTTTAGTAAGGTGAACAATTTTAGTAACTTTATCAAAAGTTTGAAAATAGGGATTGAAAGTGAACTTACAAATTATGTTTACAATTACCCCACATACAGTAAAACATTTACGCTACTGATGACATAAGTCTCTCGCTATCCTTACGTGATAAGAACTAATGAAGCTACCAATGCGAAGAAAGAGTAATTCCCTACTAATAGATATCGTTAATTTTAACCAGGAATGTAATAAAGTGATTTCTTGCACCTTCGGATGAAAGATAAGAAGAAACGAAGAAGCCATTGGGACGTCATTAGGATCATTGAAGATAGAGCGATCGGAAATAAGGGGACAATATCTTGCAGTAATTGCTACGTCACTATACTGTCGTCCACCTGATGTCCCGCATTACTCAGCGCTGACCTTTTATTTTCGGTGGCTAGGATAGAAACGATTGGGGAGAATAAAAGTAACAGGTTAACTCTATTAGATTTCGACGAGATATCTCGTCAATTTAGGTGTGATCAATTTCTTTAAAGACGAGATAACCCGTCCATCAAGATGTGATCAATTTCTCTAAAGACGATATAGCTTCTCCATCAAGATATGATCCATTTCTCTAAAGACAATATAGCTTGTGTATCAAGTGATACATTTATCTAAAGATGAGATATCTCGTTCATCAAGATGTGATAAATTTCTCTAAAGACGATATAGCTTCTCCATCAAGACATGGTCCGTTTCTCTAAAGACGATATAGCTTCTCCATCAAGTGATCCATTCCTCTAAAGATGAGATATCTCGTCAATATAGATGTGATCAATTTCTTTAAAGACGAGATAACTCTTCCATCAAGATGTGATCAATTTCTCTAAAGACGATATAGCTTCTCCATCAAGAAATGCTCCATTTCTCTAAAGACAAGATAGGTTGTCCATCAAGTGATCCATTTCTCTAAAGGTGAGATATCTCGTCCATCAAGATATGATAAATTTCTCTTAAGACGATATAGCTTCTCCATCAAGACATGATACATTTCTCTAAAGACAAGATAACTTGTCCATCAAGTGATCCATTTCTCTAAAGATTAGATATCTCGTCCATCAAGATGTGATCCATTTCTCTAAAGAAGAGATAGTCTGTCCTTCAAGATAGGACCAATTGCTCTAAATCGAAATAGTTCGTCCATCAAGATGTGATCAATATCTATCAAGACGAGCTTTCCATCAATATTTCACCAATTGCTCAACTGAGGAGGTATCTCGTCCATAAAGATCTGATAAATTTTGTTATTGTCGGAATATCTCGTCCTGTATCTCGTAAGATATTCCTGATTTTGTGGTAATGTCGAGATTAAGATCTCGTCAGTTTTGTCGTCTACTTTGGTTAATCTAGTTAGTGTCTAAAATGCGTGACAACAGCAAACTCACTCCGTAAGGATACTCATACTTTTCCAGAAACAAAGTAGAATACCAAAGTCAAAGTTGGAAAATTTAATCAAAATCAGATAATGGGTATAAAAAATATTTGAAAGCTACTATCAATAAAATACGTCAAAAAATAAAAAAGATACAGGATTTCTTTGATTGAAATGTACAATTTTTAATTTTTAAACTTTGCTTTTACATGATCATCCACTGTTTACATCTCTATTCAATTGTATGACATTTCTTGGAAACGCATGAATAAAAAGCATTCCGAATTATTTAACATCCAGTGAAAGACCCGAAAGCGTATAAGCATAAGCACAATATTTAACGACGCAGTCCATATATCGCACATTTACACACCTGGTGACTTGTTAACTCTGTACGATCTCCCATATTAGTCCAGTTAGTGTCTAAAATGCGTGACAGCAGCAAACTCACTCCGTGGAGTTCCCATACTTTTCTAGATGCTTCAAAAAATACAAAATAGAATCCCAAAGTTGGAATATTTTATCATATCAGATAATAGATATGAAAACTATTTGAAAGCTCTTATGAATGAAATACGTCAAAAATTAAAAGCGATCCAACATTAACCAGATTTTCTTTGATTAGAAGTAAAATTTTTAATTTATAAACTTGGCTTTAACATGATCATCCACTGTTTAAATCTCTATTCAGTTATATGGCATTATTTGAAAACACACGGATAAAAAGCATTCCGAATTATTTAACACCCAGTGAAAGTCCCGAAAGCGTATAAGCATAAGCACAATATTTAACGACGCAGTCCATATATCGCACATTTACACGCCTGGCGACGTGTTAACTTGGTACGATCTCCCATATTAGTCCAGTTAGTGTCTAAAAGCAGCAAACTCACTCCGCAAAGTTCCCGTACTTTTCTAGATGCTTCAAAAATACAAAATAGAATCCCAAAGTTGGAAAATTGTATCATATCAGATAATAAATATGAAAACTATTTAAAAGCTCTTATGAATGAAATGCGTCAAAAATTAAAAATGATCCAACATTAACCAGATTTTCTTTGATTAGAAGTAAAATTTTCAATTTATAAACTTGGCTTTAACATGATCATCCACTGTTTAAATCTCTATTCAGTTATATGGCATTACTTGGAAACGCGCGGATAAAAAGCATTCCAAATTACTTAACCCCCAGCGAAAGTCCCAAAAGCATATAAGCCTAAGCGCAATATTTAACGACGTAGTCTATATCTCGCACATTTACACGCCTGACGACGTGTTAACTCGGTACGATCTCCCATATTAGTCCAGTTAGTGTCTAAAATGCGTGACAGCAGCAAACTCACTCCGTGGAGTTCTTATACTTTTCTATATGCTTCAAAAAATACAAAATAGAATCCCAAAGTTGGAATATTTTATCATATCAGATAATAGATATGAAAACTATTTGAAAGCTTTTATGAATGAAATACGTCAAAAATTAAAAGCGATCCAACATTAACCAGATTTTCTTTGATTAGAAGTAAAATTTTTAATTTATAAACTTGGCTTTAACATGATCATCCACTGTTTAAATCTCTATTCAGTTATATGGCATTACTTGAAAACGCACGGATAAAAAGCATTCCGAATTATTTAACACCCAGTGAAAGTTCCGAAAGCGTATAAGCATAAGCACAATATTTAACGACGCAGTCCATCTATCGCACATTTACACACCTGGTGACTTGTTAACTCGGTACGATCTCCCATATTAGTCCAGTTAGTGTCTAAAATGCGTGACAGCAGCAAACTCACTCCGTGGAGTTCTTATACTTTTCTAGATGCTTCAAAAAATACAAAATAGAATCCCAAAGTTGGAAAATTTTGTCATATCAGATAATAGATATGAAAACTATTTGAAAGCTCTTATGAATGAAATACGTCAAAAATTAAAAGCGATCCAACATTAACCAGATTTTCTTTGATTAGAAGTAAAATTTTCAATTTATAAACTTGGCTTTAACATGATCATCCACTGTTTAAATCTCTATTCAGTTATATGGCATTACTTGGAAACGCGCGGATAAAAAGCATTCCAAATTACACAACCCCCAGCGAAAGTCCCGAAAGCATATAAGCCTAAGCGCAATATTTAACGACGTATTCTATATCTTGCACATTTACACGCCTGACGACGTGTTAACTCGGTACGATCGCCCATATTAGTCCAGTTAGTGTCTAAAATGCGTGACAGCAGCCAACTCACTCCGTGAGGGTTAATATCCGAAGTGGTTGTGATCTGGATCCCATCAAATACGGATGGATATCGGTCACCCCTTGAGGCCAAACGTCCAGGTATCTATCTGCTTAAGTGTTGCTGCGCCCATCAAAATTAAATCTAGTGGAAATATTGACAACTCGATCAGGTAGACGTCACCACGTCCTAGAATTAAAAGGCAATATTCACTGATATGATGATTTACTGAGATATGGACAGTTGGATGCAGACTGATACTTTGCACATAAAACGCTAATGTGATTGGTTTGATGAGTCGAAGTGTGTTATAGGTTGTTCCTTTGAACAATTGTTTTGTTTTCACATACCGTATGCCAATACACATTAAACATACATTGCAAAGAAAAATAATCTATCCATTCACAATAATTAAAAAATTTAATTATTATTAACATATTTAAAAATTTTAAAATTCCTTCTCAATCTGCAAATTTTAATATTTTTCAAATATGTTTTTATTTACTTTCCATGAACTTTTCCACGCAATCTGTGGATGGGATTACAAAAACCACAGTTATTTATTTTTTTACAAACATCTTTGTAAAATACATTGCGAAAAACACACACAAAAAAAACCAGCTATAGCGTAATGCAGCAAATTAAAGAAAATAACTATTTCAAACTTTTCGTTTATGCGCAAATTTATAAACTATAACATAATAAACAACAAAAGAGAAGTTTCATATCTCTAAATGAATTACAATAAAAGCCTTAGCATTTTAAATACATGGTAGTCATGCAAAATAAAAACGTTAAATAATGTGGCTACATCTGTAACATTTTACGTACATATTCTTTATAGTTGTTTAATTAATAAATAACAGTAAAAAAATTATAGATTTTGAGAAGGAGCATTTCAGAGGTAGGTGAAAATGGCAAATATGTAGTTTACAGAGAACTGAACCCAATTGTTTTAATTTCAATTGTATATAGTTCCATCTGTAAATTGTTAAATTTCAATTAAAATTTCAATAATAAGAACTCTCGCGTACAATCTATCAAAACCAAAGAAAACCAATTGGTTTAAAATACATTTATATCCGTTGCAATTCGACATTTATTTAATGTTTTATATATACTATTACAACACATAAGATTTCAAGTAAAGTAGAATTTCATATAATACATAATATTTTTTTCTGATTAATTAAAAAGAAAAAGGATTTAACATTCATATTCATTCTAAAATTTAAAATTAAAGTCTTTCTTTCAACAATATTAGAAGATAGCCATTACTACGATTTAAATGTAGTGGTTAATTATTCTGCATTTACAATTACTGTGCAATTTTTAAACGTTGCCTCAGAAATGTTCACATTTATTTTTATTTTTGAAATAAAAATTAATTTTTTACCAGTGACGTTGACTCTTTCTTATTTAAGTGTGTTATTCAAGCTTGGATTTTTTACTACTTTTGAAAAGCAGAGTTTTTTGCTGTAAAATAGCACAAATAAAAGAAGACGATAAAAAATCTCAAGTGCGATAATTTTTAAAACACTTTTTAAAGTAAAAGTGTAACAGCTCTTCACGACTGCAATTTTTTAAAGTCCTTTCAAAGAAATAGAGATTAAACAGAGTCACACTCATAAATCTGGCACTCTAAGAAACAATGCGCCGAAGCCTTTCAAGAACATCAAAAATATTTCTTAAGAATTAATTGTAATCACGTTCGTTTTTAAGATGTTTTCACATGGCTTTGATTGAAAATGCAAATATCTCAGAATCGTGTAAGCTCTGTGACATTAGCACGTTATAAATATTCCAGTCTTATTTGCAAGTAATACCATATTCCCTTTGTTTCTTCCACATTAAAAAAGTAATTAATTTGATTCTTTATTATTAAAAGTCTCCTGCAGAATGAGCAATTAAAAGAAATACTCTTTTTTAGCTGAAAAAAACAACATTTTATTTTCGGTAATGCCTTATCCTTTTCTCAATGACGAGATATCTCGTTCATCAAGATCTGACAAATTTTGTTGATGACAAGATATCTAGTAATCAAGATCTGACAAATTTTACTAATTACAAGATGCTTCCTCATCATAATACTTCTGATTTTTAAATGATGACGAGATGCATCCTCATCATGATACTTCTGATTTTTAAATGATGACGATATGTATCCTCATTATGATACTTCTGATTTTTAAATGATGACGAGATGCATCCTCATCATGATGCTTCTGACTTTTGAATGATGACGATATGTATCCTCTTTAGGATACTTCTGATTTTTAAATGATGACGAGATGCATCCTCATCATGATACTGCCGATTTTTAAATGATGACGAGATTTATTCACATCATGACACTGCCAATTTTGAAATGATGACGACAAATAAAAATCTGATTAGTTTTCTTCTAATGACGCGACACCTCGTCAAGGCAGCCTCCAGGATGGTTAATTGGGCAAAGAAACGAGATGGGGTGAGCCCCTGTCCAAGGGAGTATAAATTTTGCTTATGACCAGATATCGTGTCTCATAAAAATATTGAAGGTTTCTTAACTTTGACTAGGTATCTGGTCCATCATGATCTGGTCAGTTTTCCTTTGTCTAGATACCTCGTCGATACAACCACCCGAAGGGTTAAGACAATTTTTCAAAAGTACATTTTAACCCTCCGAGAGTAACAATTTTGTCAATTGAAGTGCGTACTGCTATTTTTCCTGAAACACACGTAATGAACAACTAACCACTTTATTGGTGGAAAGGATACCATGAAAGTTCCTAACGTTCACAGAGGTAAAATCTTGGTAGAACTCATGCAGTGAATACTGAAGGGTGTAGAATGGTTAAATACCTGTGAATCCCTCAGAAGGTAAAGCCTTCTAGTGGTTGTCGCGACGAGGTATATCATCATTAGCAAAACTGACCAGATCTTGATGGAAGAGGTATCTCATTAGTACGAACATTTGCCAGATCTTGATGGACGAGATATCTTATTAGTTCGAAAACATGCCAGATCTTGATGCATGAAATATCTCATTTGTTCGAATACTTCTTGCCAGATCTTGATGGATGAGGAATCTCAATAGTACGAAAACTTGCCAGATCGTGATGGACGAGATATCTCATTAGTACAAACATTTGCCAGATCTTGATGGACGAGATATCTTATTAGTTCGAAAACATGCCAGATCTTGATGCATGAAATATCTCATTTCTTCGAATACTTCTTGCCAGATCGATCTTGATGGATGAGGAATCTCAACAGTACGAAAATTTACCAGAACTTGATGGACGAGATATCTTATTAGTACGAAAACTTGCCAGATCTTGATGCATGATATATCTCATTTGTTCGAAAACTTCTTGCCAGATCTTGATGGATGAGGTATCTCAATAGTACGAAAATTTGCCAGATCGTGATGGACGAGATATATTATTAGTACGAAAACTTGTCAGATCTTGATGCATGAAATATCTCATAAGTATGAAACTTGCCAGATCTTGATGACGAGATATCTCATTAGTACGAAAACTTCTTACCAGATCTTGATGAACGAGATATCACATTAGTACGGAAACTTGCCAGATCCTGATCTGGTTAACATAACAAATCTGCAATGTCTTGATGACGAAATATTTCTTCATTAGCACTAGTGGTCAGACGTCGATGGACTTTACTTCTAAAATTGATCAGATTTTGATTGACGATATATTCAGTCGAAACGATTTAAAGGGTTAATATATGGAATATCTGTATAACAGAATGTCTGACAAAGAAACTGATATAGATGTATGGATACTTACGTGTTAAGCAAAAAATTACTTATAAACACGTGATTAATTTTTTCCCTATGCCCGTACAATTGAACGCTTTATTGTACTACAAGTTGTAAAATTGTGAACCATTCACCTTTAATCTAGTGCACCACGAAGATGGGTTCGCAAGTTTAAAAAAATATTTTTAAATAATTAGTCAAATCTGGTTCTGAACGATCTCAATTTCCAAATATTTGCTTCTTATTCAATTTCAGTGGAATTCAATCAACCTTAATCACTAATTACTGAATCAACAGACTCAAGACTAGACTGGTAGGTAGGTATATAATTAACTTCGCGCTGGAGTAACACAACTGTATATTAGCGATGGCTATCGAACGCGAAGGGAACAATTCGAGGACAATACTTCCTCATTTTTTACCACGGTCGGATGACGAGGTCACAACTGATCCGGCACCCCATTCTCGAAACTTCCACACCACGTCTATGTATAGACAATGATACATAAGAGTGTTGTGGAAGGCTATATGAGGGCACAACATATGTTACTAGCACCATCCACCTTTGTATACGATGGTCTTAGGAATTCAACCTCCCATAGCTCCGGTTGGCAATGTGTCTCTCTTGCAACCAGACTACCGCCGGACTACTAAAGTATAGAATCTTATATGTATAGCTGAAACATACACATCCCTACAATAATAGACCGTACAGCAAGATGTGATAGTATAAGGGAAAGAATACATGCTTTAATAGGGGGATGGTCCCCCACATGCTGCAATTACACTAGCAACCCTTCTGGGCATACTTTCATCAAGGTTTTGATACACAGTTGTGGGTATTTGTGTCCATTCCTGCTGCAAGAATGTCGCCAGCTCAGCTGTAGATTTCGGACGTGGTTCCCTGGTCCCAAAGCATCGCTCTAGTTTGTCCCATAAATATTATATGGGGTTTAGGTCGGGACTCTAAGCAGGCCACATTTTACATCTATTCCTTGATATCACTGCTTGACAGAGGCTGCAGCATGACAAGGAGCGTTGTCGTCCTGGAAGCAACATTCGTCCATTCCATGAAATTGCAAAAGCGTAGGAAGAATCTGATTGTCCAAAATGTTCATGTAGACGTCGGAGTGCAATTGACCAGGAACAATATGCAAAGGTCCCAGGCCAACCATTAAAAACACCCCCAAATATGTAGTCGGGTTTTATTCAAATCCGCTAGCGTTCGGTCTATTATTGTAGGGTAGTGTAAATATGAGTAATGGTTCCAAAACCAAGTTACAAATCACGACTATAAATGTATTACAGATGAATAACAACTTATACGTATGTTAATTTAATCCTCTGTCCACCAAGTTTAGCATTGCTTTTACCACACAAAACACTTCACAAATAACTTCACCATTTTACCACACAATACATTTCACAAATAAATTCACCAGTTTACCACACGAAATACTTCACAAATAACTTCACCATTTTACCGCTCAACATACTTAACAAATAAATTCACCATTTTACCATACAACACACAAATAACTTCATCCATTGATTAAAAGAATGCCTGGAAATATTCTATTAGTCAAGAATATAAATACTGGTTAGTGGTAGGTAGGGTCGATAGTTAACTAACTTAGCTATGGAGCAACACTTCGGGCTATTGGTCATAGTCCAGGATCAATCCCGCTGCAAAAGATTCGAGGACAATACATGGTATTCTTCCACCACGGTAAGATGACAAGGTCAACGACTGATCTGGTACCCCGCTCATCAAACTTCCACACCACTCCAAAGTGAGAACATTTGAGGTCATGACGGATTTAACGTGCACCAGCCCCGAATTCACTACTGTCTTTAGTTGGAATTAATGGTGAGATGTTATGCAGAGTAGACTGATAAGAGTACTGAACGGAAAAATGCGTGCTAATCTCGAAGAGGGTTAAAAGCCTCTGAAAGCTATTTTAGCTCTTTTCAGGGATCAAAATCTTTCTTTAGAAAAATGGCACAGTAATTTAAATAAAACATAAGAAAATAGGTTTTTCGGTAAGCTTTTTCTAAGAAACGTCTGCAAGGAATATTCAGAATATTTTGTTTTCCAATTCATGGAACTAGAGAATTGTTGACGAGTAAATACACTGACGACTGAAATATTTCCTTCCATAAGCGTATATTCGTTTGCGTTATTGGAATTTAAAATGTAATCATTTCTTCATTTTTTTATATTTAACTGGTTGAGACAAATTCCATTTCTATGAAAGGATCATTTAAAGAGAAGCAGGCTGAATTGTTGAAGCTATTTTAATAAAAAATGAAAATACAGTTTTCGAGCTATGCGATACTGGTAAAAATTTCGACGTTTGGCACTTGCTTAAAATAAAACCTATGCTCCAAAAAAATTAAATGGTACTTTACCGCTTGAAATTTTTTTTTTAATTCCAATGGCAAGGCAGTACAATTGCGAAGACAAATACAAAAATACAGTACAATACAACACAATACAAAGTACAGAGTTGACCGAGGTCATTTTAGCCTTATACAAGGCCAGAAGTGATGGTCACTTGTAAAGGGGCACCCAGTGGGTGGACCATCATTGTCCCTAACAAAGGACAGCACAATTTACATCCATGCCCTAACCCCGGATTCGAACCAGGAACCTTCCGATCCAGAGGCCAACACCTTGACCACTAGACCGGTTGGTCGTCCCGCTTGAAACAAAACGTGCTCCTTCAAAGCGATTATTTCCAAATGGCACATACGTATCAAAGCGCACGTATTGCAGAACAATTTGATAAAAACCATTCAACGAACTTTTTATTTGAGTTTCAGTTTCAATAAACTTTTAAGTTCAAAATTTGTGTTTATGAATCACGTTTTTACGAATCAGGTTGAAAAAAAATCTAAAAAAAAATTAACAAAAACTGGCTATGTATAGATAGACATCGAGTTATTCTAACAATGCGATGGCATATTCATCAAGAAACTTTCCAATAATTAAACCTCACTTCATTAGATAAGTAGGTATTTAATTGACGTCGCACTGGATCAAACGAAGGGCTATCGGTGACGGTCTGGGATCAAACCAGAATGGAAAGCTCCGAGAATAACGCCAATTAATTTTGAACCACGGTCAGATGACGAGGTCAGACTTGACCTGGCACCTCATTCCCCAAACTTCAATGCCACGCCATCGTTAGGACGTTTGAGGAAACGATGACATTAACGTTCACCCCCCACACACACTTGTACACGACGCTCTTTTTTGTTTGGGTTCGAACTCGCAATAATCCGATTGCTAATCCGTTACTCTTATCGCCGTGATACCACGGCCCTCATTTCATCAAACGAGGGATCCATTGCTTACTGTGGTAGGGGAAGTATAAAAGTAGAGTAAACAATGGTAGCATTTTTATGCACCAAGGATCGTATGATCAAATCTAATAGAAACGTGACCTTTTGACTGATTTCAGCTGCGGGGTGGAAACAGGCATTCCTCATCTGATTGGTCCACTGGAGGGGAAGATGCCCATTCATCGATTATGAATCTGATTGGTCCACGCTGCATAGTTGTAGAATTAATTAATTTCACAATTTTTGTAGCGATTATACAAATACAAATTCACACATCTATCATGTCCTAAGATGTTATAACATCAAACGAGGCAATAAGATGCCAAATTAACCAACCTAATCTTCACAGAGCTAGGTTTGTAGGTATTTTAATTAACGTCGTACTGGAGAAAAACAACGGGCTATTGTCGACGGTCCAGGATCTATCCCAATTCTTCACAGTGCAGTCACATAATTACTAGCAGACATGTTGGTCCCTTTTTGAAGATCTTTGTAATAAAAATGCTCAGTATATTAAAACTTTCTATACAATGGACCATCTGGCACAACGCATGAAATGTCAATGAGAGGCTTGTGTTGTTTCAGTGGTTATTAACCACTCATCCCTTTTAAAAGTTACAAAGATTTTCTTCAGTCAGAATTTTGTGTTATGCTGTTTTCGTATAAGATAAAAACAATCATATTTTTGTGTGACAAAAATATTAAGTTTCGGGCTATTTGAAGTTTTGTTTCGAGTATTTTTTATTACGTAAGGGCCATATTTTGATTTGCAAACACAATACTCGATCCTTGTTAGGATTAAATCATACGTAATAAAAGAGAGATGAATCAAAACCAGATGACAACTGCAATGAATTGTTGAAAGTACAAATGCCATGCGATGAAAACTAGATGTGGTCCTAGTAAGGACTAAAATTGTAATTAATGAAAAAGAGGATGAATAAAAACCATTTACAGTAAATTGTTGGAAATGCCAATTTCATATGATGAAAAAAAAAGATGTGATCCTAGTCAGGAATACAATTGTAGCTAACAAAAGATAAACGAATCAGAACAGTTGACAACTACAGTGAATTGTTGGAAACAACGATTTCATACCATGGAAAAATATGTGGTCCTAGTCAGGACTAAAATTGTAGCTAATAAAAACGAAACGAATCAGAACAGTTGACAACTACAGTGAATTGTTGGAAACAACGATTTCATACCATGGAAAAATATGTGGTACTAGTCAGGACTAAAATTGTAGCTAATAAAAACGAAACGAATCAGAACAGTTGACAACTACAGTGAATTGTTGGAAACAACGATTTCATACCATGGAAAAATATGTGGTCCTAGTCAGGACTAAAATTGTAGCTAATAAAAACGAAACGAATCAGAACAGTTGACAACTACAGTGAATTGTTGGAAACAACGATTTCATACCATGGAAATATATGTGGTCCTAGTCAGGACTAAAATTGTAGCTAATAAAAACGAAACGAATCAGAACAGTTGACAACTACAGTGAATTGTTGGAAATGCCAATTTCATATGATGAAAAAAAAGATGTGATCCTAGTCAGGAATACAATTGTAGCTAACAAAAAATAAACGAATCAGAACAGTTGACAACTACAGTGAATTGTTGGAAACGACGATTTCATACCATGGAAAAATATGTGGTCCTAGTCAGGACTAAAATTGTAGCTAATAAAAACGAAACGAATCAGAACAGTTGACAACTACAGTGAATTGTTGGAAATGCCAATTTCATATGATGAAAAAAAAGATGTGATCCTAGTCAGGAATACAATTGTAGCTAACAAAAAATAAACGAATCAGAACAGTTGACAACTACAGTGAATTGTTGGAAACAACGATTTCATACCATGGAAAAATATGTGGTCCTAGTCAGGACTAAAATTGTAGCTAATAAAAAAGAAACGAATCAGAACAGTTGACAACTACAGTGAATTGTTGGAAACAACGATTTCATACCATGGAAAAATATGTGGTCCTAGTCAGGACTAAAATTGTAGCTAATAAAAACGAAACGAATCAGAACAGTTGACAACTACAGTGAATTGTTGGAAACAACGATTTCATACCATGGAAAAATATGTTGTCCTAGTCAGGACTAAAATTGTAGCTAATAAAAAAGAAACGAATCAGAACAGTTGACAACTACAGTGAATTGTTGGAAACAACGATTTCATACCATGGAAAAATATGTGGTCCTAGTCAGGACTAAAATTGTAGCTAATAAAAAAGAAACGAATCAGAACAGTTGACAACTACAGTGAATTGTAGGAAAAACCAATTTCATACGATGGAAAAAACACGTGGTCTTAGTCTGGATTTTTATTTTTCTTACATGTATTTATAATTACTTGTTTAGGTACACATACAAGTAAATTGATGAATTCATACCACTGAGAATGTACCTTTTTTTGCTTTGTCTTACAGAATCTCCCGAGAATCAATTTTCTTGTCAAAAACACCTGTTCAGTTTTACGCGGAAATATATCTTCGTTTGATATTCAGCCCAGAAGAATATTTCACTACAATATATTCTTCTTTCATAATTCGTCTGCTCTTCATCCTCCTAACATATCCTTTCGCAGCGCATGTGCCCTTTTAGCACCTTGATATCAATCATTTATCCCAGTAATGCGTATGCGGAGCAGAATGAAAACACCTCAACTTGAGGTTTACGTCACCAGCTGACGTCACTCCCAGTTCTGTGTATGACAGGATGAAAAATGGTCCATCTGCTCTATTGCCTACAATCGAAGGGTTGCTTTTTTTTATGTTATGCAGGTGAGATAAAATTTTACTAAACATAGATAAGAACACTCAAATAAATATTACATTTGGTTAGTAAACGGCGATAGAATAAACTTTATTAAATAATGCATTTTGTAGATGAGGTGAAATCCATGAAATCATTTTTATGCGAGAACTCATAAATCATTTCTTGTCACCCTCATCATTATTTGCAGCTGCTGTGGATTTATATGCATTGCATGTTTAAAAATGATTCTCTTTCGAAGGTTATTCGTACCAAACCAATCCGCAATAGATTACACCTCTTTATGAGCAGTAATTCAGGACACAGTTAGCCAAAAGTCATTACTAGGGCAACTTTTTGCAACAAATGCAACTTTTTTTCACGCGTTCTACGCTGCATGTAAAGTACTAAAACCAAAATTCCTCCTACATGGGGTGTATTGTAAGTGAGACTTTCTGCATAAATGCAACTTTTTGCATAAATACAACTTTTTAAAATATAGCTTAAAATTAATTAATATCAAATTACTATTTCATTTTTTGCTCTCTGAATCAAACCTTCAATCACGTGTGTCTAATCTTGCGAACGCCGAAGTATTGAGGATCAAACAAGTTCATGGTAAGAAGGTGTTCGTCTTTAGACGAAAGTGAAATAAATGGCAAGAAGTACATTAAGACAATGGTTGGCACTCTTGATAATCCAGAGGAAACTTGCGTAATCGACTGCAGAGTTTGCGAGGGGATTGTCGATCATCAATATGTTGTGCCGCCTTATAGACGACGTTTTAAAATCTCTGAATGTTAAGCGAAAGGATTTTACACTTCTACTATCCGATACAGCACATTATATGACTGCGGCTGGCGCAGGAGTTCAATGTTATAGAAATTACTGGCCAAGGATCGGCCATTCAACGTTCTTCTGTATTTCATTATGTACTATAATACTGTTGTACACAACTAAAATTGTCAATATATTTTGAATTTTTTAAATTTTTTGCGAATAATTAATTTTAGAATTTAATGTATCAAAAATAAATGCAACTTTAGTTCCGTAAATGCAACTTTTCACATTTTTACTGCAACAAAGAAGTTGCCCTAGTCATTACCTAATCAACCCCATGGTAAAGAAAGAATGATTGTAAAACGCAAAATTAAAATTAAAACAAACAAACAAAAAAAAAAAAAAAAAAAAAAAAAAAACGAAGTTCTAATAAACAAAACAAATTTCCACAAAATTCCTAGACATTTATGTACGAGGACACAACCACTATCGCTTATGGCGTGAATCCGTCTCTGTTTAAGTGTAAATGTAAAATGTAAATGAATGGTCTTGATGGATATTATAGGGGAATGGAGGGTAAGTGTACGTACCTAGTGGTTTTTAATTTATAAAAAGTGAAGTAATTAAGATATAGGCTTCAAATTTTTACACAGTGTACTTTATTCAACTGTGAATCAATAAATTCAGGCTACATGATTTTTATCGCTTATCATTTCAGTAAGAAAAATATAAAATAAAAAAAAGGAAAATTCCGTACTATTGTCCTACATGTAGGGTAAGAGTACGCAGGTAGTGTGACCAAGAGTATACACCGGATCTGTCTTAACAATAATCGCATACAAAAGGCCCATTGCCTTCGTATGCACTGCAAAACTCTGGCCACCAATCTCTGCACAGTCCACATTGAATCCAGTTTTCATTATAAGAATTGTCACATCCTGGACACAAATAGTTAAAGTATCATCATCTTCAGCAGATAACATAGGCTGGGCTGAGCTCTTTGATGGTTGTTGGTCGTCATAAGAAAAATTCAATCCTTTTTTAACGTTTTGTTTCTTTTTTGTTCGTTTTATATTTACCCTCTCACTACCTTTTATGATTTGTTAAGAATCTGTGCCTTTGTCTTTTTTTTCTTTATCTTCCATAAGAGCTTAATTATTCGAAGATGTCACGATTTCAGACTTAAGCGCAGGTCTCTTTTTTTCTGGTTCATATTTTTGTTCATTGACTATAATCTATACAGGTTATAATATATAAGGTATACAGCGTTATTAACCCTCAAAGTGGTTTTGCGAAATATCTCGTCCACCGAGATCTAACTGATTGTGCTAATGACGAGATATATCGTTCATCAAGATTTAGTCAGTTTTGCTTATTACGCTATACAGGGTGCATTATGAAAGTAATGCGCATGGTTTTATTGTGACGCGACTATCCATCGCAGCGCGCTCGGATTGGTCTAAAAATGTGGTGGGAGATCTGCCCTTCCAAACGCGTCTGGTCTCAGTTCGCTCCGAGTAGTAGGAGCGGTAGTACTTGTATTCGCGCAGTCTTTTTTCGATTGTATCACGGCACGATGGAGTGTTCGCTGGAACAGCGGTACGCGATAAAGTTTTGTGTGCGGCTTGGGAAGAATGCAACGGATACTTATCAAGTGGTTTAAGAGGCCTTTAAGGAGGCATACACAATCTTCTCCCAAACCCAAAAAAGCGCGCATGATCAAGTCTCGCATCAAAACAATGCTGATTGTCTTCGTTGACATCCGAGGAATCGTCCATTTTGAGTTTGTACCACAAGGACAATTTGTCAACGCAGCTTTTTACCTGGAGGTGCTCAAGATACTGTTACGACGGGTCGCGCGAGTCAGGCCTGACATCAAAGACGTCTTCAAGCTCCACCACGACAATATCCCAGCCACACGACCTTCGTCGTCACCAACTACCTGATCCAGAGCAAGACCCCTTGGTGCCCCAGCCTCCTTACAGCCATGACTTGGCTTCGTGTGACTTTTATTTGTTCTCCCGACTGAAGAGCTGGTGAAGAACATCCAACATCATGTTACAAGGTTCCTGAGAGGCATTCCAGTCGAGGAGTTCCAGGGTGCCTTCCAGGCGTGGCAGAATCGTCTCCGCAAGTGTATTGATGCACAAGGGGACTATTTTGAAGAATTTTAACCATTTGTACCAATCGGATCAATAAATCTATTTTTCCCAGAAAATGCGCATTACTTTCATAATGCACCCTGCATCTCGTACATTAATGTACCGTCAGGTTTAGTAAAGATGACAAATACCGTTCATCAATGATCTCGTTCATAATGTATGATCAACTTTATTAATGAAGAGATTTATCGTTCATTAATGTATCGGCAATTATGCTAATGACGACATACATCGTTCAACAATGCGCGGTCAGTTTTGCTAATGGTCATTTTTTACGGTCAGTTTGCTTGTTTTATATTTACCCTCTCACTTTATTTTTCTAATTTGTTAAGAATCTTTGCCTTTTGCTTTTTTTTTCTTTATCTTCCAAAAGAACTTAATTAGGCGAAGATGTCACGATTTCAGACTCAAGCGCAGGTCTCTTTTTTTCTGGTTCATGTTTTCGTTTTGCTTTTGCTTTGGAAGCGGTAAAATTTTGAATGAATGCTAACATTCATTTTACTGCTGGTAGAATTTTCTGCAGGCCTAGGTGAAATCAGTTGCAAGCTCTCTGCCTCCTCGTTTGCACTTGACTAAACCGCTGCTAAATGGCAGCATGTGTCACTGAAAAGTAAGCTCTAGCTACACCAACTTGTAGCTTATGACACATGCTTTAATCTGAAATAAGTTTATAGAAATTATTTCACTCTATATAATGACAAACTCTTGTGTTCTATGATCGAAAAATTGCATAGAAGAATAAGAAAACTGATTTTACCTTGTAAATTGAAAACGAAGTGTCGCAAATCGATGGTGATAAGTTGTAATTTAACACAGTAGCAGCAAAACTAAACTGTCACAGTGGCGATTCTCTTCAGCGTTGCCAACAAAGTGAAATTACCCTGCGTATTCTTAGACACCCGAGTACTCTTACCCACCGTTCCCCTAGGGAAGTATAATTTCATTTACCAAAGGTTGGGTACGGAAGATACATATGGCATATTATTTGAACTGATATTTCTTTCAGAGGCTAATCAGATGATCTTAGTGGACTAGATATCTTGTCATTAGTGAAATTATGACCAGATCTTGGATCTTTTCGTCATAAAAAAATCGGCAATTTCTTGATGACGAGCTGATCTTGATGGTCGCGTCAAAACCACGTTAAAGATTAAAAGTAACTAGGGGGCCCGCAACCTGCTCGCAAACGCTCGCCAACCCCCGGAGGATTGCTTTGCAATCCTCATTGGTTCGCTGCGCGAACATGCTCGCTACGCTCGCATCAATGAAGACATGTGTCCTAGCAGAAGGAGTTGCTTACAAAATATTATATTCCAAAAAATATTTTTCAAAAATAATTTTTTGTATTACCGAAAAGTTATAATGGTACAGCTACAGTCTACGTTCATAAGCTGTAGCAACGGCCTTGGCGATTTTTTTTTGGCGAATTTTTAAAGTCGCCAAGAAAATAACTTATTTAAAACTCTTTTCTTTCAAAAATATTTTTCTTTTTACAACGGAAAATAAAAGCTCGAAAACACATTTGAGAACATTTTGAAAAGTATATTTTTAAAAAGCTTTCGCAAAAAGAAGAAAGCTTAAACACATTTCAAAACATATATGTGATCCAGCAGAAAAACTAAGCTGCGAATGTTGGGTAAGAATACCCATAAACTTATCAATTACACAAAATACATTAGGTTGTTTGAAAAGAAAAATATTTTTATCACAAAATAAAGCAAGAAATAATACAACCTGATGTGTCAGAACTGTTGCGGGAAAAAATAATAAAAAAAAACGAAAATTCCACAAATGGCAAAAAAACAAAGCTCTTAAATGTTTAGTGAAAAATATTATAATAAAATAAAAATTCCACAACTGTAGAAATACAAATAAATGAACCAATGGTATCACAGAAAAACAATTTTAAAGAACCAATGCAATCAACGGATATTTTAAAATCAAAATAACCAATGGAAGCAAAGAAAAAATTTCAAACGAATCAATGAAATCCAACGACTTTAACGGATTTTGGAAGAACTTTCTAGAGGCGGGAGGCTTCGCGTGGTTAACAAACAATCGTACAATGTTGCCAAAACGCGATAACAAATAACGCTATTTTTGCGTGCCACGTAAGAGAATTATATATATAGATTATTAGAAGATATGATCCAGACGCGCATATTCAACAAATAGTATGTAAAGCTAGAAAATGAATTGGAGATGTTGTGAAATCCAATGATGCTACACTAGAGCCTAATCCAGCATACCAGAACAAATTGCGTAAAAAGCGAGTAATAATACGTGGGAGGTTGCTCTAGTACTTAATTAAATTAACTCACATGACAAGGTTCAGTGAATGTGAGGGCGATGAACATTTATTTTAGAAATCTAATCATGTTTTATTCATGCTTTGCGAAATCGAATAAGGTGTTTTTAATACTGTTTAAATCAATTGTATAAACAACCTTTAGAAAATAGGGACTGCATCAGTATTCCAATCCGTTCGAATCGTTGTTATTCGAATAAGCAAAAAGCAAATTGAGCTTTCTTTGTACAGATATTTCACTTTTAAATTGGGCAACATCGATATAAATTGCGTTTTCATATTAAATTTTTTTTGTTCAGTTTATTTTATAGTTTTGTAAAATTGCTAAGTATTTGAATATCCATCTAAATGCTATTCTAATATCAGGTGTACAACGTTATTAACCCTCAAAGTGGTTTTGAATAATATCTCGTCCACCGAGATCTAACTGATTGTGCTAATGAAGAGATATATCGTTCATCAAGATAGGGTCAGTTTCTTTAATGGCCCGATAGCTCGTTCAATAATATATCGTCAGTTTTGCTAATGTCACTATGTATCGTTCATCAATGATCTCATTCATACTGTATGATCAACATCAATAAGAACGGGATCTCTCGTTCATTAATATATGGGCAATTTTGCTAATGACGACATTTATCATTCATCAGTGTAGGTCAGTTTTGCTAATCACGCTATATCTCGAACATTAATTCATCGTCAGGTTTACTAATGACGACAAATACCGTTCATCAAAGATTTCGTTCATAATGTATGATCAACTTTATTAATGAAGAGATCTCTCGTTCATTAATGTATCGGCAATTTTGCTAATGTCGACATACATAGTTCATGAATGCACGCTGAGTTTTGCTAATTCCTCTATATCTCGTTCATTAATCTATCGTCAGGTTTGCTAATGATAACATATATGGTTCATCAATTTGTGGTCAATTTTTCTAATGACAAGATATCTCGTTTATTAATGTATCGTCAGTTTTGCTAATTCCAATATGTATCGTTCATCAATATATGGTCAATTTTTATAATGACGTGATACCTCGTTTATAATCAATGATCAATTTTGCTAATGACGAGATCTCTCGTTCATTAAAGTATGGGAAAGTTTGTTACTTACAACGTACATCGTTCATCAATGTAGAGTGAGTTTTGTTAATGATGCTATATCTCGTTCATTAATATGTGGTCAGTTTTTCTAGTGACGAGACAAACACTAGGAAAGTTAAGTAAAGATACATTTTGCTGCAATTTTTAAGAATTTATGCTATTAAAGCTATTATACAAGTGATTTACTGTGGCAATCCTGTGCGTGATATAACCCCTCAAAAGGCTAAACGCCGCCACAGAAAACCTAGTAAATCAATTGCATTACCATAAAATCGAGAACTTTATAAAAGGAATCAGTCGCACCGTTCAAAACTGCTAAGAATGCAGCTGAAAAGCTGAAACTATTGAAGCATAGGGTTTGAATGGAAGAAAGCCATTCCATTCCTGAATCCGTTCAGTTGAGATTTACCAATTTGTGATGCCAGAGAGGGAAGAGCTGTGTAAACTATCTGCTCTTTAGTAAAAAGAAATTCGGTTCACGTACCACAAGGAGTATGCAATTTGAAGGAGGGTACAAAATATCAAACTGCTTTACGATTCCGTGGCAAAGTTTATAGGTTCGAATTTATGTACTTTGGCTAGACACACCCATTTGAGAATATTCGAGTAGAAACAAATTGGTAAGTAGCTTCTAGTCACTACAAGAGAAGTATGAATTCCGTACTACTTGTGAAAGGGATTTTCAGTATTCAAATTAAATGGTCTGCGATGACTTTACTTTTGTTGTCTAAACACTCTCGCGTAATATCGGGGTTACATTGAAAAATAGCCTATCCTAACTTAGGCTACAGTTGGCGTTTGTTCTAATTGACGTTGACCAATGAACGATCATACGTCAATTCGAAATTCATTTTTAAGAATGAATTTCGAATGGAGAAGAGCTGAAATCGCATTCGACAAACAGGCCATGACGTCACGCTTGGAATACGTATACGAAATACATTCTACCACAGAAGACTGACACTTGACAGACAATGCTTAACACAGGAGTTCAATTCTATGTTCTTTGGCGAGACAAATACTCGTTAGAAATTTTCGAATACATCGGCAAGTTCTTGTATTCAGTATAAAATAAGTGGGAATTCAACACCTCAATATAATGCTAATACTACTTCAAAAATAAATAGTAGTTCGAAATAATTCTACAAAAATCCATACGGGCTCTTGTTGTTGATTTTTTTAATTCAACAAATTCAGAGGAAGGTCACACATTGGTCCAACTTCAGTCGTGTCACACTTAAAAATGGTCAAATAGGTATGCAGATTAAAATGACATGTTTTCTGTATAGAAACGGTCTACGCATGCGCATACCGTATTTTTTGTGGCTTGATGCTCCATTGTGTGACCAGGCAAACAAAAAAATTGTGTCTGTTGATTGGGTCTTATGGTGCAAGGATACTTTAAATCAAGAAAGTGATGCATTTCGATTGCTTTTTATAATGTCCACAGAACAGATACGGCCCTTCGAATAGGGTAAAGCTGGTTTATAGACCAGATACAGCCCTCCGAATAGGTTAAACCGGTTTATAGACCATATATAGCCCTCCGGACATGTTCTTAGCTCAGATAGGTATTTTAATTAAAGTCGCAGTGTAACAACACGAAGGACCATTGGCAACGTTCCAGGATCAAACCCGAAGTGAAAAATAGAAGGACAACACTACGTGATTTTGAACCACGATCAGATGACGATATAACTTCTAAGATTGCATCCTACTTTCTATTATTATACACGACACCAGCGTGAGGACATTTGACGCAAAGGGGCTATTGACGACGGTACGGAATCAGTTCCCAAAATAAATATTACAGGACAACACCACGTAATTTTGAACCACGGTCAAATGACGAGACCTGAGCTAGCACCACACTCTCCTAACGTCCACACCACGCCAACGAGAGGAAATTTGATGCCACGACATATTTAACCTGCTCCAGCCCACTTTGTACACGACGGTCTTTGGTCGTATTCGAACTCGCAACCCTCCGGTTGCTAATTCGTTACTCTGCCAACCAGGCTACCGCGACTCTGACCCTTAACTGAGATACAGTCCCATAAATATTTTGATCACGCCCTCAGACCATTTGTTGCATTATTTGGCAAAGCGAACTACTTTTTTTCTGTCTCAGATGCAAAAAGATTCTTGACAGTCCTTTGTCACGTCATTCATAGATAAATTAATTCCGGAACCCCACTATCACTCGACAATCTGACCGTTCCACAGTAACAAATAAATAAGACTTATCTAGATTCTTCTAGAATCAGACTTATCTAGATTCTTCTATAATCAGACCTTTTTAGATTCTTCTACAATCAGACTTATCTAGATTTTTCTATAATTAGACATACCTAGATTCTTCTAGAATCAGACTTTCCTAGATTCTTCTAGAATCAGACTTATCTAGATATTTCTACAATTAGAATTATCTAGATTCTTCCAGAATCAGACTTATCTAGATTCTTCTAGAATCAGACTTTCCTAGATTCTTCTAGAATCAGACTTATCTAGATATTTCTACAATTAGAATTATCTAGATTCTTCCAGAATCAGACTTATCTAGATTCTTCTAGAATCAGATTTATCTAGATTCTTCTAGAATCAGACCTTTTTAGATTCTTCTAGAATAAGACTTATCTAGATTCTTCTAGAATCAGACATCTAGATTCTTCTAGAATCAAACTTATCTAGATTCTTCTAGAATCAAACTTATCTAGATTCTTCTAGAATCAGACTTCTCTCGATATTCTTCTAGAATCAGACTTATATAGATTCTTCTGGAATCAGACTTATCTAGATTTTTCTACAATTAGACTTTCATAGATTCTTCTAGAATCAGACTTATCTAGATTTTTCTTCAATTAGGCTTATCTAGATTCTTCTACAATTAGATTTATCTAGATTCTTCTAGAATCAGACTTATCTAGATTCTTCTAGAAA
The DNA here is from genome assembly GCA_947359465.1 of Metellina segmentata. Taxonomy (NCBI): domain Eukaryota; kingdom Metazoa; phylum Arthropoda; class Arachnida; order Araneae; family Tetragnathidae; genus Metellina; species Metellina segmentata. The sequence continues at coordinate 114,855,565 of OX375877.1, read as the reverse complement.
CAGACTTATCTAGATTCTTCTAGAAACAGACTTATCTAGATTCTTCTAGAAACAGACTTATCTTAAATCACATCATCCATAAGACTTATCTTAAATCACATCACCCATCAGACTTACTCTAGAATCAGACATCTTAAACCACATCGGACTTATCTTAAATCACATCACACATAAGACTTATCTTGAATCACATCACCCATAAGACTTACTCTAGAATCAGACATCTTAAACCGCATCAGACTTATCTTAAATCACATCACCCATAAGACTTACCTTAAATCACATCACCCATCAGACGTACTCTAGAATCAGACATCTTAAACCACAACAGATGTCTGATTCTAGCCACATCAAAGTGAGTACACTCTAGTCCACGGCAGATTTAACCTGCACCAGCCCACTTTGTACACGACGTTCTTTGGTCAGATTCGAACTCGCAACCCTCCGGTTGCTTATTCGTTACTCTTCCAACCGGGAGACCCCGACCTTTAACTCAGTGACAGTGGCGTAAATATTTTGACCAGGGCCTCAGACCATCTGTTGCATTATTTCGCAAAACCAATTGCTCTTTTCAGACAGGGATACAAAAACATTCTTGACAGTCCCTTGTCCCGTCATTTCTAGAGAAATTAATTCCAGGACCCCATTATCACTCGACAATCTGACCGTTCCCCAGTAACAAATGAATCAGACTTATCTAGATTTTGTGCGAAAGTTCACTTCGAGAAAGGCAATTCACAAGTGTAAATTACACCTTCAACTCCGCCTCCGATAAGCCCGAAAATCCCACACTGTCTGAAACAGGCGTTTCGCTCCTGAAATACGAAATTGGACAAGGATGGGAGAGAGTCTGGAGCCAGTTCACCTGTCTGGAATGATTAAGTGAAATGACTCAAGACGGAAAGGAAAGGAGAGTGAAAATTCTTTTCCATCGGAAAGTGATCACAGTTCAGACAGAACGGAGCCCGTGTCAAGAGATTGGGATCGGAATCGATTTTCCCCCAAAATCGATTCTTTTTTCGGCTTATTCGACTTGCTTACTTGTAAACATTGGATAGTTAAATCGATGGATTAGAACAGGGGTCGCCAAACTTCTTTGACCGTCGACACCATCAAGAGTTTCTTGACTTTGTATCGACCCCCCCCTTTAGTTTACTATTAAGTAATTGTAATAGGACAAGCGAAAGGGACGCTTTTGTGAGTTTTTAGATTGCTTATTTCAGAGTACAGTGTTTATTGTATTTATAACATAGTAACAATTAACGAAATCTGCTTCAAATCAAAGAGATACGGTTTTGTTGTTGACGTCCTTCATAACATCACATATTGGATGAGAGGGGTGGGAGTATTTTAATTAACTGGAGCAACACAACAGTCTATTACTGACGGTTCGTGATCAATTCTGAAGGGAAAAATAAATCAATAGTATATAATTAATAAACAAAGACCTTTATTAACTTAGTATACAATTTACTAACGTTATCAATATGAAGGATGTGCTTCGTGATTCTTAACAAGATTAACAATGTTGGATTATCAGAACTTGATTGACCTTCTTAACTAGTTTCACGGCCTTGCTCCTTCTTTCAGTTAATATTCATGTCACTTGTTCTAAAGATTCACTCTTAACTCTGTTGACAGCCAGGTTGGATTGGATTACCCGTACATTGATGTCATATTTTTCTATCAACCCCTAGCAATTTGATATCGAACCCTAGGGATCATTATCGACCAATTTGGCAACCACTGGATTATAATCTTTACTTAATTAATTCGTCATAAGTGAAATTGTATTATTTTTGGTTAGTTAGTTTTTATTTCTTGAATTCAATGATTAAGCCCCGCACATGTAGACATTGATTGAAATGAAGCTGCAGTTCAATTGACAATCAACGAATTGATTGCTGAACAAACCCAATGACTCTTACTAATGCTAAAGCTTTGGTAAATTTCAAACGTCTATGACAAAACAATTTTTAAAAATTTGTGAATACTGATTTAGAAACCACTACTATAGTATCCAGACTGACAACATGGCATATTAAAGGCATGGGAATGTACTGTGATGAAACCAGAATGTGTAGATGCAGTGTAACAAAGGTTTGTATTTTGAAATCACATCCAATTATATATTCACCTGGCCAATAGGAAGTGAAAAGTGGCCCGCTCTGACCAATCAGAGGAGTCGGCGCAAGTGGTAAAAACGCTTTGATTGGTCCGCGAGTGTCGCTTTACACATTACGCTTCCTATTCGGCTACGGTTTCAATAGGTAAATTTACTTCTGCTACAGGGCCGGATGGCCTGGTCGGTAAGGCATCGAGCTCGTGACTGACTGATCATGAGTTCGAGCCCAGCTGACCGAAAACTCCCGTGTACGCTAAAGGTGACTGGTGCACGAAAAATCTGTCGTGGTCACAAAGTCCTCCATGTTCCCATAGTAAATCAATACCTCTGAGGGTGCCGAACCAAGGATTAGTTGGTCTCTGGTTTAGGTCAAAATTACAACCGTGTGCATGAGTATGATTGAAGGTCGTGAAAATGTGACATCCCCGTAAAACGAGACGTGTCGATGTGCTGCCATCTGTTGGCTAAAAAAAAATTCGAGCTAAGTCGGACTTCCTCCCAATGGGGCTCACTTGCATGGAAGCCGAACCCCTCTTGCCGTCTTCGACGGGAATGGCACTCCTTTGGTCTGTCAGTGTAGGCATAAGAAACAACAACAACTTCTACTACTCATACTTTTGCAAGAAAAACAAATTTTAGAAGTGTTGACGTCACATCCATGGGATAGAAGAAAATCCATAATCAATTTTAATTGTTTACGTTTAAAGTTGTTAAATTAATTCTTATTATCTTATTTATCTGTTGATAAATGCTTTTATTTTGTTATTTACAAGTAACTTTACAACGTTTTCCACTATTGAAGATCCATATGCGTTATAACTCTTACTAACTTACATACACATACAAACTCACTTTTCCTCAACCAACCTATTATTTTTTTTCCACCCATAGAAAATAAAAACATTGGTTCGATGCAGAAGTTCAATCCGTTTTTTTCGACAAAAATTAAAGAAAATTGTTTTTTTTTTTTTTTTTTAAACTAAAAATTATGTTCTATGATCTTTCTCCATCTCATCTTATAGCAGTACTAAGGATTCTGGCTTAAGAACGGATCCAGGTGATTATACTTCCATTCTTGCCTTTTCGGAAATAAGAAAAGCATAATACAGTACAAAAACCCAAATCCGAACGTCCGAAATCCGGAATTGTAAAAAATCCGGACGTTTTGTTAACCAGAGTTTTTTTTTATCACTTTTTTTACATTTTCGAGATAATTTTTAAAGAACAAGGAGTTAAACCTATACCTAATTGATGAAACAACGCAAAATAACGGACATGTTCAGAGAAAAATTAGAAATACCACACAGAAAAATTAGAAGATTTGCAAGTAAAATTTGTTGCCTTGTATAAAAGAGGTTTTTTCCTTTTTAAAAAAAATTATTCTCGTTTATATATCTGCTATTTTATTTGCGTAAGAAGGGGTAGATTAGGGTTTTCTTGACAAAAAATACAAATAATCCGAAATCCGGAATGGCCGAGGTCCATTTCGGGTTTTGGACTTAGTACACTGTAAATCAAAAATGCGCACTGTTTTATGCCATTTTTAATGCTCAAAAAATTTAAAAAGCACAACCGAACAACACAATCCACCCCACACAAGTATGCAGAAATTTCTTCTTTCAAACAATATCAAAACTTTATACGTATGAAGTAGACAACACTTCGGTTTAGCGATACAAATCCATCTAGAGCCATAAGCGGGAGAAACTTTTGCAGCAACCCAATATATGATTGTCCCAGGTATATAAACTGTAGTTTATGCCTGCAATCACTCTCTTTGATCATAACATGAGATGTTATGATACCAATCAGGAATCTGCCTTCTCTATTCCAATTGCTACCATCGACTTTCCGAGAAAGAAATATAGCCAGGACTAAATTCACATATTTCTGGCTAAGACAATGACTCTCATACAGATCCTAATAACATTTTCGTATCAATTACTTCGTGTTAACGCAACATGTTTGTTTTTCCTACTTTTCTGCTATGGGGTTTTCTTTTATTTGCTTACCAAACCGTCATAATTTCCACTTGATCTGTCAAGTTTTGCGAATAAAGTAAAATAAACAAAATAAACATATATCTGCTTGAGCAAATTTAAAGTTGTTGTATTTGAGAACTAACGATAGGCTCTGGTTTACCTGTTTGAATATTACTTTTTATGAATGGATATAATAATAATGAATGTATATGAATATGAATGATGATTATTCATGAGTCTTGATTATGTATGAGCATGAAAATGAGTATAAGTGCGTGTTTGTGTATAAGTACCAGAATGAGTATACTCTAGGTATACGTTTTCTACGCGCCGAAAAATCCTGTCCTTCGAACCAGATCGGCCTGTTTTCAGGGCCGTATCTAAATCAGGGGCCGGGCAATCCTGTCTGGAATTATGTTTTTGGTTTAAGGTCCTGGTAGGAAAGTATTTAAATTAACGTCGCAATGGAGCAACACAATGTGCTATTGGCGACAGTCCGGGATGAAACACAAAGGAAAAAATACGCGTCCAGCACCACGTAATTTTTGAACCACATTCAGATGACGAAAACACATACTTGGAAGTTTAAGAGAATTTTTTTTAACTAACAGAGAATTATCCGGTGTTTCTCGGGTTGAATTAGATGTTGATTGAAAAGTAATCAGACTAATCACTTCTCTTTCATGAAAGAATGCATCATTAAAGTGTGCAGAAAAGGATTTTTAATATTGTTTTAACATTTAAATTGCTTCTACAGTTTATTTTGGACGCAAATATGAATACATGATACATTCATACATGTAATCCATTTCATATTCGTCGATTTACTGCTGTAAGACAAACTCCAAAGTTTTTTTCCAAGGTGACAACTACAGAAGTCAATTTTGAGTTTGGAGTGATTACGGATATCCTCTTACGTTAGTTTTCAGCAAAAATGGTGAGTTTTTGGAGGATAGTCTTGCACTTAGTTTTCCTATGAATATGCTTTACATGGGGAATTATTGTAACTGGAATTCGATGCTTTCGAATATCATCATCAATATGTGATGATTAGGGCAACTTTTTTGCTGCAGTAAAAATGGAAAAAGTTGCATTTATCATTTCCTGAAGATGCATTTATGAAAATAAAGTTGCATGATTTTTTGATACACTAAAATCTAAGATAAATTATTAGTAAAAAATGAAATTCAAAATTTATTTGTACGTTATTCAATACAGAAGAACGTAGATGTCGTTGAATGACCTATCCTTGGTCAGTAATTTCTTTAACATTGAAATACCGCTCAACAGAGACTGATGTTGCCTGACATTGTTGCATTGGCTATTTTTCAGCAGTTGTGAAACAAGTGTACCACTCAAGTAACTTGGAGCAATCGCGGATAAAGCACCTTGAGTGTGATTCCAACCGCAGTCACATATAATACAAATACAAATACAAATACAAATATTGACAACCAGCTACAGGCTCAAGCCCAACAAGGCTGGTCCTTTGTTTATGAATTCTCCAATTCCCACTGACTATCCAATTGTGTCTTAAATTCGTACACTCCCTTTGAATTAACTATATTTTCTGGCAACGCGTTCCAACTGTCTATTACCCTATTAAAGTAGTAGTTTTTCCTTAAATCCCGATTAAAATGTGTCTTATTCAATTTATACCCATGGCCCCTTGTTCTGTTATCCCTATTGAAATTTAAGCCCTCTGTGTCCCCTTGTTTTACAAACTTGAAAAGCTGAATCAAATCCCCCTTCCTTCTTCTTCTTTCCAGTGTATACATGTTTAGCTTACTTAAACGTTCATTATAGTCGAAATTTGCTAGCCCCTTTATTAATGTGCTACATCATAATGGATAGCAGAAGCGCAAAATCCTTTCGCTCAGCATTCAGAGATTTTAAACCGTTATCTACAAGGAAACAACATATTGATGATTGACCTCGCAAACTCTGCAGTCGATAACGCAAGTTTGCTCTCGATTATCAAGAGTGCCAACCAATGTGTTAAAGTACTTCTTGCTATTTATTTCACTGTCGTCTGTTAGGCCTAATACCTTCTTTCCATGAACTTCTTGTTTGATCCGCAATACTTCGGCGTTCGGAAGATCAGACACACGTGATTGAAGAGTTAATTCAGAGGGCAAAAAATGATATAAATTTCATATAAATTAATTTTAAGCTAAATTTCAAAAAGTTGCAACTATGCAATAAGTTGCATTTATGTAGAAAGTTGCATTTATGTAGAAAGTTGCATTTATGTTGCAGTTATAACTTACTTACAATACACTCCATCAAGGAGTAATTTTGTTTTTAGTACTTTACATAAAGCGTAGAACGTGTGAAAAAAAGTTGCATTTGTTGCAAAAAGTTGCCCTAAATGATCACGTATTCAATCAAATATTTTTTTCGGGAAAGTTGGTCGAAATATGCATTAACCGTCAAGAAATAACCCATGTCTGATATTTTGCAGAAAATAAGTAAATAATAAAAAAAATCTAACTTCTAAATAATCTAACTGCAATAGATAAAATGTATTGGAACTCACAAATACAAACAGAAACACAATTCCCATCCTTGAAAAAATGCAGATTTCTCAAAACAAATCTCTGCAAACGTGTTGAATTTTGACTACCTGAATACATTCTGAAAAAGAACAATTAGACAAAAGACTTTTAATGAATAGTGATAAAGACAATGCTGATTTATTTACAGAAAGAACGCATATTAGTAATACTTGGGATTCCTCAAATATGACCTTATCTCGCTGTCCAAATCAAACACGCAAACACAGAATTCTAAATGAAAATAAAAAAATAAACATTAAAACTGACATTGCCAGATACCGAGTAGCAAAATTACGTTTTTATGAACAATGCGTTTTTCTTTTGGGCTTTTCGTGCAAAAACCTTTCCTTAGGCTTTTTGTGTTGTCATTACAAAATGTACGTTATGTAAAATTAAATATTTTAAATATTAATTTTTCATCAATAAATAATTTGTATTATGAAAGAAATAAAAAGTAAAATCAAATATAAATATTATAATTTAATTCGTTTGGAAAAAATTTGTTTTTGAAGCAATACTGGTATAAACAATTTTATCTGAGAATTTCATTTAAAAAAAATACTGGTAAAACAAACTGAGCTGTGTACCACAATCGTTATACACTCAGTGTTATTTCTATGGCAACTTGGAATTGTTTTTAGCCCTCTATAGAACAAATAGAGTTATCCAACGCACCGCAAGGTTCTAAAATATAAGTGTACACTCAAACCTGTTTTTGTACGATCTTTTTTTGTGCGGTATATGAAAAAAATTTATTTAGTACAATCTACTTACAGTCCTTTTAAAATTTCTCAATCAAATTAGAACATAATTGACGAAGTTATCAATACAAAAATTACTTAAATAAAATAAAATTTTAATACGTACTTAGATTGCTTTACCAGTACTGCTGAAAAGGCAATTTTTCCCCTGAAATTATTTGTTTTTTATACATAATTATTTGTTAAACATTTTGAAAAGTTTTGTATGTGCAAAATAAGTACATACGTAAATAAAATATTTAAAAATGTTCGCATGTGTATTTTCTAAACGAGATTTCTAAATGAAATTCCAAAAGGTTTGACGAGATTCCAAGTATTTGCGTGTCTTGATTTCGCTTAAAAAAGCAATTTCTAGTTATTTCGTAAGGTTTTTAATTATTTTTTACATGAGACTTTTTTTTATGCGGTCCCTATTCACCGCATAAAAAATACTTTTTAAATGTGTTGCGAAAAATATTTTTTATAGCTACTCGTAAAGTTTTGGAAGATTTTTTTCATGCGTTTTCTTTTTTATGCGGTCAGTAGTGGTCCGAGGCCGATGGTTGTTGATGAACTCCGTCGTGAAAGTTTAGTAAAAAAAAACTCAAAAGACACAGAGTCAAAATTCTGTATTTGGAGTATATTTTACTAAATTTAATCGATCGTCACGTAAGTTACATGTAGTATAAAGTAGCAATTACATTTGGATAGGCATTCAAAATTGTAACTTTCCTCCCACCCTGTATATAAATCTTTACTTGATCTCCTCTGTTCTAAAGATGGATTTTATCTTTTAGTTGTCTTGGTAACTATAACTATTTATTGCTCTGACTTTTTTAATTGGCTTTTGTCGCACTTCCTCGGCTTGAAATCTTGTGGACGTTTCTTTTAATTGAAAAAGCTTTGTTCTTAGGTTGCCAGCTTGGCGTTTTCTATGTAGGGTTGCCAACTTGGCGTTTCACTTCTTGTAAGATGCGAGATGGCGAACCTTACATGTCCCTCCGGGGAAGCACATCCATCACTTAAGTCATAAGTGATGATGCTGCTGCCAATCGCCATCTAGAATCATAACTAAAAGTCATAATTAATTAGCTGGTCTTCATTACGATATCCAGTCCTTCGAGAGAAGCGTGAGAGCTCAAAAAAAATATCTACACTAACATTCATGAACTCCCACATAAAATACATAATACAAGACACAAGAACGTTATCAAAATTATCTAAATCAGATTACAGTTTTGAGAAGAAAAAAAAATATATACATATTTATATGAACTGAATAAAAACTAGGGTTCATCAATTTTGATGCGCGATAAGGCATCTGCATTGCCATGCTTACTACCCTTTCTGTACAATATATTCATGTTATATCTTTGCAATGCCAAAGCCCAACGTGCAAGTTTTGCACCCTGTGGCATTCCCTGGGTCAAATAAGTAAGGGGGTTATGATCGGAGACAATTTGGACTTGTGCTCCAAATATCCAAGTGTCAAATTTTTTCAACGCACTTAGAACAGCATACGCCTCCCGTTCGATAGTAGCCCAACGAGTTTGGCATGGGGTGAGTTTTCTACTGTAAAAGGCGATAGGACGTTCTTTTCCGTCTTCGTCTTGCTGAGCTAGACACGCTCCAATCGCTGTTGCAGAAGCATCGGTGTACAACTGGTATGGCTGATCTAACACTGGAGTATATAAGAATGGAATTTCCGTCAGCCTTTGCTTCAATTGTTGGAAGCTTGCTTCCTCTTCATCACTCCAAGGTATTTTGTTGGGCACCCTTTTCTTTGTTAAGTTTGTCAAGGGTAAAACCAAGGACGAGAAATCCTGAATATACTCCCGATAGTAGCTTGCCAGACCAATTATGCCTCTTAACTCTTTCTTAGTAGTTGGACGTGCTAAGTTCTGCATGGCTTCGATTTTCTGGGGATCTGGTGCATGTCTTCCGGAACCTACAATGTGTCCCAGGAACCTCACTTGTTTTTTACCGAACTCGCACTTTTTAAGATTGACTGTTAATCCAACGGTCTGTAGAGTTCTCAGCACGTCTCTGATGTGACGCAAGTGATTCTCCCACGAGCTGGAAAAAATGGCCAGATCGTCGATATACGCACGGCAGTACTTTCTGTGTGTCTTAAGTACTTTGTCTATGGACTTTTGGAACGTACTTCCAGCATTTTTAAGTCCAAATGGTAAAACGTTCCATTGAAAATGACCAGAATGTGTCACAAATGCCGAATATGGTTTAGCTTCTTCTTCTAAAGGGATTTGCCAATAACCCTTTGTCAAATCTAGAACGCTGATGAAAGGAGCACTACCAATTTCAAATAGTAACTCGGTGGCCTGTTGCATTGGATAAGCATCCGGGACAGTAAAACTGTTCAAAACTCGAAAGTCGACGCAAAGTCTTATACTTCCGTCCTTTTTGGCCACACAGACGACTGGGTGTGCCCACTCACTGTCACTCTCTTCAATCAGTCCTTGTTCAAGTAACTCTTGGATTTGGCGATCCACCTCGGTTTGTAAGGCGATGGGAACCCGATAGGGATGCATTTTCTTTGGTACACAATCTTTAGTTAGTTTGATTGAATGTCCATCAACTCTGGCTCGGCCAGGTCGTGCACTGAAAACTTCTCGAAACCCTTCCAAGGTCTGAACTAATTGGTGTCGCTGTTTTTCGCACAACGCCTCTGTAGTCTGGAACACATGACCCTTAATATCGTATGCAGATTGACTCTTATTTCGAGTAGGGGCATAAAAGATTTCCCCAAAGTCCTGATCTTGTTCGAAAATCAACCCCACCTGTTCAACTCGGGCTATATAAGGTCGTAGTTTGTTGAAATGCAGCTCTTTTCGGCTTTTATCCTCCATCTCGACCAACGCAGAATGAGGTCGAGTTAACTGGATAATAGTTGCAGGTCCTGACCAGTTCTTCAGAAGTTTGTGACTAGAAGATGGAATAAGGATCAGTACCTTATCACCAACCTTGAAAGTCTTTTCTCTCGCTCTCAGATTATATTTAGATGTGTAATAGCCTTGTGCCTTTTCGGCATTCCCTGCGGCAATCTCGTGTGCCGTTTTCATCCTTTGACGAAGGTCTTCTAAGTATTTTTCAACAGAAGGAGATGCTCCTGTTGGAATTTCGGTTTCTCCTAACCAACTCTCCTTAATTAATTTTAATGGACCTGGAGGTAACCTTCCATATACCAACTGAAATGGCGATACTCCCGTGGTACTGTGAGGTACTTCTCTGTATGCGAATAGTAAGAAAGGGAGATGAATATCCCATTGTCGACCATTTTCTTGTATGTTCTTACTGAGCATATCCTTCAGGGTTTTGTTCCATCTCTCCACGGCTCCCATGCTTTCTGGATGCCCCGGAGTTGAAAATCTTGGTGACACCCCGATGACTTGCATGAAGCCCTTGGTGAGCTGTGCTGTGAAATTCGTCCCTTGATCGGTACAGATAGTTTTAGGAAACCCCGTCTGGGAGAAAATCTTCATCAGGACGTCGCAAGTTGTTTTCGCAGTAATGTTCTTGACTGGTATAGCTTCCGCCCATCTCGTGCACAAATCCACAGCACAAACGATAAACTTGTGCCCTCTTGAGGATGGTGGCTCTAGGGGACCAATACAATCTACACTCCACACTTCAAACGGATTTTCAGGTCTCACAATAGGTTGGATAGGAATTCTGTCATTGTAAGTGGTACCTCTACGTAGCTGGCAGACCTTGCAGCTTTCACAAAAATGCTTGACATCAATCTTGATATTCGGCCAGTAAAAGGAATACTTTATCCGTTGTTTGGTTTTCTGTTCTCCTAAATGACCGGCCAATGGAATTTCGTGTGCCATTTTTAGGACATAGGGCCTTTTAAATTTAGGCAAAACTACCTGCTGAATTTTCTCTCCTCCTACGATTTCTGAGTGTACCAATAACCCATCTTGCACTTCGAATGCATTTCTTCTATTTCTTGCTAATTCCCAAATATCCTTTAAACTTTCATCTTCCAATTGAAATTGCACGAACTCGTTCCGTTTCTCATTAACCCCAGGGTGATTTGCGGTGTCACTACGGGCCAAGGTAAGTTCGTTTAAGGACGAAACTGAATAAATTTCTCCAACTCGAGAAACCCCTTCTTGGCTAATAATATTGCCATAAAGTTCCACCTTCGAGTTTAAAGCGTCATACGTTGAAACGCTTACGAGCATGTCGCTTACCAATTTTTCAGACACTGCACATGTCACTGGGATTTCTCCGTGTCGTCCGTCATTGATTTTCACATGGATTATCTTGAGAGGTGCCATTTCTGTCTCACCAAATGCGGATACAATTTTAATTTTTCCTTCCCCTTCATTTTGAGAATCCTCAATCAGATCAGCCCGGATGACTGAAATCTGCGCTCCAGAGTCGATAATACCGTCGAAGATATTATTACCGCTTTTTAAACTCACTATCTTGAGTTCATCAATACCTCTTTGGTATTCTACAGGCTTTGTGACTGGAACGGTCACTTTTGCCGTCAACATCGATGGAGGCTCCACCATGTCTTCCCTTGCACATGATGTTGTAGCGTCTTGGGCTCCAATATTGCTCACAACTGCTGAAGTTTGTCTTCTTCCTAGCTTAGGACATGCGTTTCTAAGATGCTGAAATGATCCGCAAGAATAACACTGAATCTTCTTCTTCCTTCCCGCTTCATTTTTCGGACTCGTATTACGTTGATGAGTACTCCTCTCGTGAAACTGTCCATATCTAGCAGGAAAATCGGAGTTCCTTTCTTGAAAGCGTCTTCTTTCTTGAAAATGTGAATTTCTTTCCTTATTTACTATGTTTTCAGGTGATTGGAATTTCTTCTTGAACCCTCGAACACTTTCGTATTTGTCAAGGAGTTCCGCTAGAGTAGTAGGAGATTTTATTGTGCTCCACTCACACACACACATCGACAAAATGCTCTCGCATTTCCGGAGGTACCTTACGTTTGAATTGATCCGTAATTACCAGATGCTTTAACGTTTCGAAATCCGCAACCTCAAGACCTTGAATCCATTCTTCAAAATAATTTGTCAATTCAAAGGCAAAATCCTTCCACGATTTATCTTCAGTCCGCTTGAGCTGGACAAATTTCAATCGGAAGGTTTCTGGGCTTAGTTTAAACCTTTTTAGCAATAACCCTTTCACGTGGCTGTAGTCATATGCGACAGCCGCTTCTTCTCTAGCAATTAACTGAGTAATGTCATAGGGTAATAAACCCAAAAGCTGTGACACCCAGTCCTCCCTTTTTATGTGAGCATGTTCTGCCTGCCTCTCGAAAAGAACCAGATATAGACTGATGTCTCCTTCTTTAGGATCGAACTTCTGCATCACTCTTTGTAGATCGTATATGTGCTTAGAGTTGCTCGAATTCCCTTCATTTGATGTTTCTGTATTGTGACGGCCTTCCATTTCGAGCCTTAGCTTTTCTAACTCGAAAACAGAACGTTTCTCGAGTTCCATCACAAAACGTCTTTCTTCAGACTCAGCAGCGAGGCGCTTTTCCTCACTTTCAGCCAAGAAACGCCTTTCCTCGGCATTTTTCCGATCTGTTATGATACTGTTTAAAAGATTTTCGGTAAACTCCTGTTCATATTCTTCGCTGTTCAATATTGAGTTCTTTAAATCGATGATTTTGTGTTGCGGCAACACATCTAACCCCAATTCATCTGCCAACACCTTCAAATCCTCCTTCCTTGCTTTCGCGAGATACGCCATCCCAAACAAATTTAACTCAGGAATTAAATTTACGCCACAGAATGCAGAAATAAAAAAAATAAAAAGGTTGGAAACCTCACTCTAAATAGTCTAAAATTATGATTTATATTAACTTTACGCCTTAGCGACAAGCATTCCCAGAAATCCCCGTTTTCCAAAACGAAATAGTTATTCTCTAACCCAATAACACAAAAAGTATCTAGTTCTGATGAACTGTTTCACAATTAACCATTAATCTAATTAACACATGGTGTGCTAAATAAAATTTGCACTGTGGTGCACATAACACGTAAGTGTTCTAAACAAAATGAATAGCATTAGCTTTCAACAAAGTCTACTTTCGCTCCGTAATTGTGTGGGAGTTGCATGAATTAAAAAAATAAAAACTCAGAATGAGCTCTCACCTTCATTTCCAGGGTTCGAAGATCCTACCGACTGCGCCAGTAGTGGTCCGAGGCCGATGGTTGTTGATGAACTCCGTCGTGAAAGTTTAGTAAAAAAAAACTCAAAAGACACAGAGTCAAAATTCTGTATTTGGAGTATATTTTACTAAATTTAATCGATCGTCACGTAAGTTACATGTAGTATAAAGTAGCAATTACATTTGGATAGGCATTCAAAATTGTAACTTTCCTCCCACCCTGTATATAAATCTTTACTTGATCTCCTCTGTTCTAAAGATGGATTTTATCTTTTAGTTGTCTTGGTAACTATAACTATTTATTGCTCTGACTTTTTTAATTGGCTTTTGTCGCACTTCCTCGGCTTGAAATCTTGTGGACGTTTCTTTTAATTGAAAAAGCTTTGTTCTTAGGTTGCCAGCTTGGCGTTTTCTATGTAGGGTTGCCAACTTGGCGTTTCACTTCTTGTAAGATGCGAGATGGCGAACCTTACACGGTCAATATCCATCGCACAAAAACAAGTTTTTGAGTGTACAATATTTGGTGTGTATCGGTTAGATTTATATAGAGAATATGCATACGCTCATTCTCTTTTAAATATAAAGATAGAGAGAGACAGAGCTATCTAATAAAATTCTCTAAAAACTACATGTTCTTATCACTCTGTCTAAAAAACGATGTGTTAACATAGTTGGAATATACACTTTGATGGGCATTGGATATCAATAATTATTAAGTAATATCAATAATTCGTACTAAGCGAGTTCGTCTTACTGAAGTTTGACTGTATATATGTCACAATCATTATTTATGTGTCAGCAATCGTAACAAAAGTGGCGTAAGTCAATCGGTAGGTAGGCTTTTTATTGAGCATCGCACTGGAACGATACGAAGGGGTACTGGTGGTGGTCCGGGATCAATCCCAAAGGGAAAGATCGAGGACAACACCACGTAATTTCGAACCACGGTCAGGCAACGACGTCTCACCTGAGATGGCAGTCCAGTTTCCACAGCACTCCAACGTGAGGATAGATTTAATCCCAAATGGAAAGACTATGAGATTTAACTATAGACCACGTCAGATTTAACGTGAATAAGTCCCCTTTGTACACAATTATTCTGAGGGCCTGATAAATATTTTTTGAGGGCTGCATTTAGCCTAAATCTGTCTGAAGGGTCATATCTGGTCTGCGGACGAAGTAAACCTGTCTGAAGGGTCATATCTGGTCTGCGAACGAAGTAAACTTATCTGAAGGGCCATATCTGGTCTGCGGACGAAGTAAACCTGTCTGAAGGGCCATATCTGGTCTGCGGACGAAGTAAACTTATCTGAAGAGCCATTTCTGGTCTGCGGACGAAGTAAACCTGTCTGAAGGGCCATATATGGTCTGCGTACGAAGTAAACCTGTCTGAAGTGCCATATCTGGTCTGCGGACGAAGTTAACTTACCTGAAGGGCCATATCTGGTCTGCGGACGAAGTAAACCTGTCTGATGGGCCATATCTGGTCTGCGGACGAAGTAAACGTATTTGAAGGGCCATATCTGGTCTGCGGACGAAGTAAACGTATTTGAAGGGACATATCTGGTCTGCGGACGAAGTAAACCTCCTAACAGCACTAATTTCTTCCAAAGATTCAACATTTGTTTTGGTTTTAAAACAAATTATTGGAGAATTGTTTTCCTGTTTTACGAAGATAGAATATCTCTAAGACTTCCCAATACCGTTATAAAGTATTCCAGCATTTCCTCTATTGTGGTGGTATTTGATACCAATCACGTCTTTTTCGTCCAAGTTTTTTTTTTTTGGAAAAACACTTGGGAACTATACGTCTACGACATTAGATCACTTGTATTAGTTGAGTTTATATCACGTATCGTAACTTTTATGAGTGGAAACACTTCATCTATTGTTTTCATTAAACAAAAGATAAAGTTCAGTAGACGTTTGTTTTAACAAACCAATGCTTTTAAGAATTGTTATCAGGTTTCATCCAAATATCGTTGAGAGGCCACGGTAGAATGTTCGGATTTGAAATATATTCGCAACTCATTCCATCCAAATTTCGACGTGTAGGTAGGGGCTGGTGTACGTAAAATTGACCGTAGCCCCCAAATGTCCTCACGTTGATGTGGTGTGGAAGTTTGGAGGGTGGGGTGCCAGCTCAGGTATTGCCTCGTCATCTAACCACGGTTGAAAATTACGTTTTGTTGCCCTCCTTTTCCTTCGGGTTTGATACTGGACGCAGCCAATAGCCCGTTGTGTGGCTAGAATGCTACGGTAATTAATATACCTACATACATACCTTATTAATAAGTGATGCTAGCAAAATACCCGATCTCATTTGGGTTGAATTGGGTAACAATAGATTGAAAGGGATTAGAAAAATAATAACTTTTTATTTTGTAGAAAAATGCCAAATCATTTAAGTGTAAAATATTTTGTAACGACCTTTCGACATTTTAATAACTCCCACAACTTACTTTGGACACAAATCCTGAATATCCATCCATGTAATGCATTTCCCATAATTCGCACCCCCTACTGAAGTTATAAACTGACGATAGGTGGCAGACACTAAGGAAATTACAACAAATAACGATTTCGAGGAAGGATTAAGAACACCGTTTTAAAAGTGAAAACGTTTTTTCTTGAAAATTCTGTTTTATGGCACGTGGAATAATAAAAGAACTTAAAACTGAATGTCTTCAGTACAGACGAAGCAAAGGTAACTTATTTTAAAATTTTGATGGTAAATCGAATAGCAAAATAAGCAACCATGACCTTCTATCGTTGTCAAAAAGAATTTGTGATAATTCAAAAGTACTAGTTCGAATATTTTAAACATTAACAATCTTTCAAAAATGGCAAAATTTCATGTACAAATTTTCCTTATTCAAATATACATGCCACTTTAAATCGAATACTCTGCGGCAGTGTTGCATGTGATGAAAATTAAAAATAATTTATTAAAATGAGAGAGAGATACATATTTTAAACAAAAAAGTAGAAAACAGAGAATTAAAACAAAATAAAAGTTGTCGGGGAAAAAATATTGTTCTAAAGATATAAATTTGTGATTCTTTTTACCTTTGGATCTCGCACAGTTGCCACAACTTACAACTAAAAATTAGTTGAAATTTAAAACACGAAATTAATTCCGAGCGAAAACAAAGCAGAAAATATCTCTGCACGTGGCAAACAAACACAATTTTCTGTTACTTTGCAGAATATCGTTTGTCCCAAACATTCGGAAATAGTTTTTATTTTGAAAAGAAAATAAGTAAAGCTCAAATTATAAATTTATTATAATTCAAACTAAGTAAAATAGTTTTTGAAAAATAATTCATTTTTCAGCAGTACTGATATACCGAGTAATTGTAATGCTCAATATATTTTTCAATTATTCCAAAACTACCAAATTATGGTTATTTAAATACAATCACTCAGATGTTTCTACATAAAACTTGCCTAAACACCCATTTATAAGCAAAACCATTTAATTACTTTATTCATTAAACTAAAATATGTTGTATCATATTTAGAACATTGTATTAATATATCGCACCCAGGCAAGAAAAGTGACACAGCTAAAAATTGCAGAATTTGAGAAACACCTACTTAAAGGATACTGTAAAACTTATATTGAAATAGTATAGGTTTCTCTTTTAAATTGAAGATAAGTATTTTTGGTGGTAACTTCGATTATATTCTATAGAATAGTAATATAACACTCTGGGGCACCTCATACATATTTTTCAATGACATAACATCAAAACTTTTTTTTTTTTTACCTTTGTCACTTTTCTAGGCGGGGTACGAAATGTTGAATTTATTTTATGTGATACTTGTGTACAAACACACAGACACAAATCAAACATAAAACGGGAAGACGGGAAGACACACTTACATAACCAAGTTCAGTCACTAAATGAATGTATGTACTCGGATTATATAAAAATTCATGAAAATATTCAACCATTAGCGTGGTATATACGTAGCGTGGTACATACAGACAGACTGTCGAAGAGACAGACACCAAACGCTCAAGAGACGAATTTGGCATCGGAAAGGTACAAAACGGATAGAAAACTTGAAATAAGTCAAAAATATTCAATGTGTAAACAAACACTCCATTCTTTTTATAGAGATAATCTGTGAATTGCCTTTCTAGTATGAAATATCCGAGCTGGCACCTCATGCTCCATACTTCTACACCACGCAGGACATTTGAGGTCAGAACAGGTTTAACGTGTACCAGACCTCCGCCGAGGGTATTGAAGGGTCAATGACAACAATACCAACTGATGCATTCGAAAACGATATTTATCAAATCAAATGTTTCCTCAATCTTCTAGATATCTACTCACATGATTCCATTTGGATTTACGCCGTTCTTTCAAAGAACACCAGCAAAGAGGGCAGGAATGTAATTATAGATAAAACAAATGCAGAGAAAATCCACGATAATCAATAAACTAACACTAATCCACGCCAGACGCCCAAAAAATATATCCCACGTCTATCTCAGCCCCACCATATTGAATAGAACTCGCATCTATCCCACGCTCGAGTACTCCCGATTCCAGAAGAATCGGCAAGCAGAGATGATTCGCACTTTTTCCTGTTCTGCTCCGACAGAAAGAAATCCCCCAAACGGGAGCACCCGAGGCAAACACTGGGGAAATAACACAGCGGATAATTCTTCCCCAAATACTCGGCAGTGAACTTCTCTGCATAGATTTGGACCCTACCTCGGAGAAATATGCAGGGTAGTTTTTCCTCCACCTCCTGCTTCATTAAACCCTCGCAATAAATCCCCCGGAGATTCGCCGAATGCGCTTTGACCGAATAAATTAGGTACAGCTATTCCAAAGTAAACGGGAATAAACTGCTTGGATCTCTCTGGATGATTCGGATATTAATCGAAGTGCCTGTTTCTTTGGGGCTGATGCTTCACTAGCTCAAGCTAGGAGGGGTGCCAGCTCCTGTGATGCTTCGTCGTCTGACAGTTGTTCAAAATTAAGTATTAATGTCCTCGGATCTTTCGCATTGTGGTTTTGATCCCACACCGTCGACAATAGCCCTTAGTGTTTTTCCAGTACGATGTCAACTAAAATACCTACCTACATGTTGAAGGACTCTCTTTAAACTTTCACCACACGCCAACCGTCTGGTCTTTTGGAGAGTATGGTAAAAACATACAGTTCACACAATTCGATTTCATAGCCTTCTCTATTTTTAAATACATTTACCTTAACCTTCCAGGTTGAAGTTCTCGTCAACTGACGGTAGTTCAAAATTACGTGATATTGTCCTCGGATATCACTTTTGGGATTTATCCTGGACGGTCGCCAACAGCCCGTTGTGTTGTTCGAGTGTGACGTTAGTTACATAGCTACCCACCTATCTTACAAGTTTTTTTTTCTAATGGCGGGCACATTTGACCTAAGTCATTGGCCACTACAAAGCCGGAAGTGATGGCCACTTGTGAAGGAGCACCCAGTGGGAGGACCATAATTGCCCCTAACAATTTATGCTTCGTAATTTTGAACCATGTTCAGATGACGAAGCAACACCTAAGCTGGTATACGCTTACAAACATCCATGCCCGAACCCGGATTCGAATCGGGGACCTTCCGATCTAGAGGCTAACACCTTAACCACTATACCGGTTGGTCGGCCCTATCTTCCAAGTAGTTTCAACAAAATATCGAGTTCATAAAAATCTGAATAATTTTGCTAAACTCTCCTGGTAGTTATCTCTATAGGTATTTTTTTCTTCTATTTTTAATTAACGTCGCACTAGAGAACAACAACTGGCTATTGACGACGGTCCGGGATCAACCCCAAAGGGAAAGATCCGGAGACAACACCACGTAGTTTTGAACCATGGTCAGATGACGAGGCAACATCTGAGCTGGTACCCCACTCTCCAAACTTCCACACCATGCCAACGTTATCTCGATGGGAAGGAGATTCTTGTAATTAACGACACACTGGAGCAGCACAACAGCCTATGGACGACAGTTCTGGATAAAACACGAAGGGAACGATCGAGGACAATACCACGCAATTTTAAACTAATGTCAGATGACGAGGTCACACCTGAGCTGGCATCCCACTTACTAAACTTCCACACCAATCCAACGTGAGGAGATTTGAGGCCAGGAGAGATTAAATGTGCAGATTTAATATCGCGTTGGAGCAGCATAATGTGCTATTGGTGACAGTCCTGGATCAAACCCGGAAGCTAAGCTCTGAGGACAATACCACGTAATTTTGAACCACGGTCAAATGACAAGATCACATCTGAACTGACTCTCACCAAACTTCCACACCACTCCAACGTGATAATATTGTTTACAGATTTAACGTGCATCAGCATCTCGTTATTAGTAGAATTCTGAGCAGATCTTAGATGCCGTCATCTTAGGAAAATCGTGAATATTTTAATGGTAATTTGGTAATTTTTTTAATTAACGCAATAGAGAAACACAACGGGGTATCGATGACGGTCCGGGATCAATCCCTTAAGGGAAAGATCCGAGGAAAACACCTCGTAATTTTGAACCACGGTCAGATGACAAATCAACACCTGAGCTGGCATCCCACTCTCCAAGCTTCCACACCAACCCAACGTGAGGACTTTCAGCCACGACAGATTTAAGGTGCACCAGCCGCCTTTACACCATACGCTTACAAACATCCATGCCCGGACCCGGATTCGAACCAGGAACGAATATTTTAATGACGAGATATGTTGTTATCAGAACATTTAATCATAACCTGATAGGCTTGACGTCCTCCCCATGCGAACAACTGCCTTTGGTTGGATTCGAACTCGTAACACTCCAAATGCAATTCAGTTACTCTTCCAACCTGGCTTCCTCTGCCTTCCCATACAATACGAGTTTAAACAATTTTAAAAGTAGATTAAGTTAGGTTGGTTTAAGGTTTTTAGGTGCAAAGGTCACATTTAGGCAAGCTGTTTCAAGCGCAATAAAGGCAATGCCCTGTAAATGACGTACAAAAACCTTCCAGATTCATGACGCTGTAAAAAATATTCCTTATATTATTATACTTATTCATTTAAATTTATGATGTTATGTTCAAAGTAAGTGTTTGAAGCGTTTTATTGTTTCAGAGAGAATTATGAGTATGACGTACCTAATGTTTTTAATCATCCAAGTGGAGATAATTAAGTGTGATTAATGCCACCTTCCCAATTGGAGAAAAGGAAATTAATTTAATAAATTGTTTTCTCCAAGCTTCAGACATCAGAAAAGGCGTTTATTATCAGTATGCGACTAATAATTCGTACGTATTTGATGAAACATATCGCATCCCGGCAAGAAAAGTGACGTAACTCAAAATTGCAGAATTTGAGAAAAATCAACTTAAAGGATATTATAAAACTTATATTGAAATAGTAAAGGCTCCTCTTTCAATTTTCAGGAAAG
This sequence comes from Metellina segmentata, assembly GCA_947359465.1. Taxonomy (NCBI): domain Eukaryota; kingdom Metazoa; phylum Arthropoda; class Arachnida; order Araneae; family Tetragnathidae; genus Metellina; species Metellina segmentata. The sequence goes on along the minus strand of OX375877.1, from coordinate 114,834,549 downwards.
TATTTATGTCTTTTTATTATTTTTATTTCATATACTATATATTCTATAGAATAGTAATATAACACACCTCATACATATTTTTCAATGACATAACCTCAAAGTTTTTATTTTTCGACATGTGTAACTTTTCTTGCCTGGGTGCTATATATGTTGTTTATCTACGTATTAAGGAGGCTGTATATTCAGAACAGTCCAAATACATTTTGTTCTCGTCTTTATTCTCTCAGACTAAAAAAATCAAACAGATAAAAAAGAATAATATGTTTACAAGAAACCGCCTACAGAAGCTAAAAGTCTACAAGTGTAAGTATCTCTCAAATTCAACTAGTTGTAGCATGGTTTTATGGTTAAACGTTCTGTATGTATTTCCAATATGTTTGTTTTTTTGTGGATTTCCTATAACGAGAAGGTATTAATTTACGGATTGTAAAATCCTCTCTCTATGTATAAAAATGTATGTGTGTATCTTCTCTATACAAATTTAAATCGTTTGACCAATCCGCACCAAACATTTGGTGCACTTATACTTTAGAACACTACGGTAAACATAGGCTATTTCTTTCCGGTCTTCAGACCAATCTGTAGACATGAAAATCTGCACACAGTTAGTCCTAAAAGTGCCACTTGAAGCCCCAATTTTAAAATCTAAAGTTTGGGGGTTTTTTGCAATAAATGGACATAGATAAAGAAACACGTTCTACAGGATTTGTGTACGAGTTAACACAGGGAAGTGTCGCGGTCATACACTCTATAACAAAAAAATCGACGCACCAAAAAGGAGTTGTCCGATGGAGACAAAAATTGGTGGATAAGAAAATTATTTACAGAATAGAAAATGATTAAAATTTCAGAACAATTGAATTATTTATTTCAGAGTTACAGTAACGAGCTCAATAAGGTGTTGACCCGCCTCTAGCCTGGATGCAAGCTGCCACACTGCGTGGCATAGACATATAAAGCTCCCGGATGGTCTCCTGCGGTATTTCGTGCCAAATTTTCTCCAATTGTCGGACTACGTCATCAACATTCCCTACTGGATGCAGTCGCCTTCCCATCATATCCCAGACATGCTCGATGGGAGAGAGATCTGGTGATCTGGCTGGCCAAGGAAGTGTTTGACAAACTTGAAGACAGTTCATAGCAACACGTGCCGTATGTCGTCTGTCATTGTCTTGCTGAAAAATAAGCCCAGGGTACTGCGAAAAGAACGGTAGCAAAACAGGTCTCATAATGTCGTCAACGTACCGCTGTGCAGCAAGTGTACCTCTAATGATGGCCAAAGGGGTCCGGTTATCAAGGGAAATGGCATCCCAGATCATAACTCCTTGTTGAGGGCCCGTGTGGCGTGCAATAGTGAAAGCAGGATCGGCACGCTACCCTGGGTGTCTTCAGACCCGTCTTCGATGATCGTCAGGACACAGTTGGAAGCGGGATTCGTCGCTAAAGACTATACGTTCCCAATCAGCATCATTCCAGCCTGATCGAGCCAAGCACCATTGTAATCTGGCTCGACAGTGTGCAGGCGTGAGTGGCAGGTGGCGTAACGGTCGGTACGAGCGTAGATTTCGCTCTCTCAGACGTCTGTGAATGGTCATGGTGGACACTCGTGTGTGGGTCGCACGACTGATGGTTGATAACGATGAATCAGGCGCTGTGACAGCTGATCTGACAATCACTCTATCCTCGCGATCTGTTGTGGCCCTACGTCGACCGCTACCATCATGACGCTGAAATTTGCCATTGTCCACCCACTCTTGCCAGCATCTTCTAATCGCCGCATCGCTTCGAATCACATGACGAGCGATTCTCCGATTTGCACAACCTGTCTTTTTCAATCCAATGATTCGACCTCTTTCAAACTCTGAAAGTTGCTCGTAATGAGCTCGAATCCTGCGGCGAGGCATTTTTTCGTTCGTTGAAAGGTATTCTAAATCACAATACAGCAGAATTTTTTAACAACAGTTCAAGAACAACTCCTTATATACAGCTGCTGAATGCGCAGTTCCGATGCGCTGGAGATCGCACTCTTCATTCATTGGACACCAAATTTTAATCATTTGCATATTTGGTCAAATCAATTTTGCATACGAAATTTCAAAGTAATCGGATGATTCCTTCTTGGTGCATCGATTTTTTTGTTATAGAGGTGTATTTTAGGTTGTCACGGTCATATTTGAAACCCGAGCAACGCCGATTATTCAGCTAGTATGTAATACAAAGAATAAGAATTACAATAACTTGTCAAC